>AWOL01S0003946.1:0-58550 GCA_000715115.1 Nicotiana otophora | reverse complement strand
AGGAGAAGGGGGGGGGGACAACGTCCCGGCATGCACTTCCCAGAAGATTTAGAAGACTCAGAGTGAAGAAGGGGTTCGTTACAGTTTATATACAGTCCAAACAATATCAAACCGGTAAAAAGAGGCATTTAGCATATTAGGCTCAAACACGTAAAAATCAGATAATAAGTAAAAGCCAAGTATAACATTCATCTAAGCTCGAATTCTGAACCCTGAACCAGAGATTCTGGGTTCTTTTTCCTAGCAAAGTTGCCATAGCTGTCACACCTCCTTTTTCCCGAAGAGATAAGGATATGAGAGTTTTTCCAATTAAAGTTACATTAATCGAAATGGGATTATTTATTTAATCAGAGTCGCCACTTGGAATAATTTATGGTGTCCCAAGTCACCGGTTCATGTTAAATCCCAAATCGAGGAAATTGACTCTTATATATGGTCTGCGAACACAGAAGACCGGGCAAGGAATTCTGTTAACCCGAGAGAAGGTGTTAGGCATTTTCCAGTTTCGTGATTTTAGCACGGTTGCTCAACTGTTAATAAGTGGCCTAATTATCTGATTTAATACATATTTAAACCTATTGTGAATTTTTAAATTCTCTAACCGCGTTTTAATAGAATTTTAGCTGCCTTTAGGATTTATGGAATTTGTTTGAACGAGTGGCGATATCGCGCACCCGTTTGTTTTGGTACTCATTGTGAATCGAGTCACGTGAAACGCACCCGCGATCCATAATATGTAAATTTTGTTATTGTTTGAAATTATGGTCAAGTCACGCATCATGATTATACCACGGGAACCGTACCCATAGTCACGATGATTATTATTAATCGCGCCTAAAGCAACTACGATATTTTTTATTCTATTATCCTAAAATCCCTGATTTGTGTGAGAAGTCTAGATTTATGGAGTGTATTTTGTTGGGAAAGAGTATCAATTTAGCTTCTGACTCTGAGCATGCGTATGTTTAAATCTCAAAGGCTTGTTTCAAAATTAGTTGGTGAAATCCCATATTAAAATCATTTGAGCTAATTAAAATAACTTGAAAGGTAAATATGGACGGAGGTAGAAAGCAAAGAGAAATAGAACTTCTGCCAAATACGCTAACTACTCTAGTATTAGAATATCTAGCATTAGAACATCTGGGATAAACAAAGAAGCCACAACAGATAAGAATAAAAAGAGCATTAGCAAAATAGTTCCTTTTCAAACATCTATCTTCATGTGAATAATGTATAAGGCATGTTTACCGCCCCAGGCCTCAGAGAGAAGACAGAAACATCCATATAAACTCTTTGAAAAAAACGTAGAACTAGCTATCAATCGAACTTATACAAAATGGATAATGAATTTACATAGCTCTAGTCATAAACAAAATAAACTTAGCAATCCTTGTATCTAGCTAATTATCAGCTGTGACTTCATATAAAAATAAACTCCTGGTTTCCCATCTCATTATCTTCTGCTAAGACACTCAATTCCGGCCCATGCGACTTTGCAATTCCCAAAAACAACAGTGTTGCATTTACAAGGATAACTACAGAGCTAACTTACAAATCTGCATCCAACTTATCACAATTGAAACAAACGAAACAACAGTTTAAGATTCAAATGATTATAACTTTCCATGATTTTAACACACAAAGGGATAACCAGAGAAAAGGCATGCCAACGACTTCTTTCAATATGTTGTTTTAAAGAACTGGAGGTTGCAAGAGAACCTGAGTCCCCAAACATCACAAATATATGTTGAGCGTTTACATACCTAAGAGTGTGAAAAACAGTAAATAGTGGATAAATGTAGATTTGGAGGTATAAGAATGAAGCTCGGCTCAAACAATTCCATAAGAACAACAAGAAACAAATAGGAACCACAACAATTCAAAACCTCAAAAGTTTGTCATACTATTGCTTGTAAGTTCATGTCATTAACTTAAATCATGCTCATATTATTACTTAAACTACTACAGACTTCACAACGACATTCATACTCAATTAGATCCCTGAAAGCAAACAACTCACACTTGGATTCAGCTTTTAAAAGAAAACTACAGATGCTAATATTCCAATCAAGCTTGTTTCATTCATAGATTAAACTTGCACTAGCTTATTTCGACTTGAAATCAAATAGCCCTATCTTAACTAGATTTACAGCAGCCCAATCAATAATCATAGCTGAAAAAGAATCCAACAATGGGTGGATTTGACAACACACAAGAAAAACCACTCATTTGTTTATACACAAAATCTAAACATAGGCATAATAAGAACAAATTACATCTTTGAATCTGTATTTACAGAAGATCCTACAAGATAAGTAGATTACATACCTACCAGCAAGAACAATAGAAGAAAGAACGATCACTTAAAGGCCAAACTTGCGAGCAAACAGAGCTTGATTGAACAAGAGCAGCTAAACAGTAATCAACAACCCATTGTGTTAAGCTTCAGCAGCTTCTAAGCCCAGAAAACGCACCAGGAAACAGTAAAGTTGGAGCAGCCTTTTAAATTTCTCTTTTTCTGTCTAGGTTTTGATACCTTTTGAGAGTGAAGATGCAGAAAATCTTTTAACCTCTCCCTTTCTGTGAGGGGAGTCCCTTTTTCATAGGGTGAAAATAGGATCATCTCCACTCGTATGTTCTCTCCCTGAAATTAAGGAGAAAGGGTATCTTTTCTAACTGATTCTGTTACAGTTGTCCCTTTCTTATCCAATTTCAGCATATTTCGCTTAACAAATTGGGGCAGCTATCCCTATTGTAAAAACTTCTTTTATTTCCAGACCCTTTTAACTTTTTTAACTCTCACTTCTTACCCCCACATTTAAACTGATTTCCTATTTTAGTGAGTTTCCAACTAAACAAAACAAATTCCTCATTTTTTCATTTCTTTTAGAACCCTGAATTTCTGTAATTATAAACAATTATCATAAAAGCTTCGGAGAAGTCAAAACTCAAAGCACAAACAACAATATTCAACTTTTAAACTATTCTAAGTATTTAACTAATTAAAATATAATTAACTGATTATGCACCTAATTAAACATGTGAAAACAATTAATCTGACCAGATTTAGGTATGATCCAGCCAAAACAGAATACAAGGAATCAACGATTAAAGACAGACTTGCCGGAAGAGAAACAGAACAAAAACAAGGAAAAAAGGAAGAGAAAAGTACTAATTTGGCCGGAAGAGGGTCAATAATTGAGGCGAATCAATGAGCGATGATGGCGACGAAACGTGGACGATCAGTGGTGACTTGGCCGGAATCTGGCGACTTCGAAGTGACCCAAAATAGGTGTCAATCTATTGTTTTTGGATGAAAAACAATCGATTAGCACCAATTTTGGTCCATCGAGTAAACAATTCCATGAAAAAGTAGAGGGAGGCGGATTAGTGTTTTTTCTTGAATTTCATATTTGAAATTGAAGAAAATGGGTGGAGATTTTGGGGAAACTAATGGTGGATTAGTGATTAGGGGGTGTGGGGAGTGTAGGGTAAAAATTTAGAGATGACTGGAGGTGGGCCGCCGCCGTGGGGCGATTTCCGGCGGGCGGCGGCAGTGGTGAGTGGTTGAGGGTGAGAGAGGTAGATGAGAGGGGTCTGGGCGGGGTGTCTAGGGTTTGGGGGGGGAGGGGTTCTTAGGACAGTTATAAGGGGTTTCGGGTGTGGAGTTCTCAGCCGTTCGATCAAAGGAAATCAATGGCTAAGATCGCTGTTACTACAACGACGTCGTTTTGGTTAAGTGAGGGCTGGAACGGACTGGGCTTGGGGCGAGTTGGATCTTGAGGTGAATTGGGCCACTAAAAATGGCTTTGGCCCAAATCGGAACCAAACAAAGCCTTTCTTTTATTTTCTTTTCTTGAATTTTTAAATCCTAATAAATTTGATTAAAAACCTAAGTTAAGTTCTAAAACAATCTAATTTGTAGAATTGAATTAATTATCTATTTCTAACATTAAAATTATTAATTAACTTGAAACTAATGAAAGAAAAATACTAAAATTAAAACTAACAACTCAATATGTAAAAGCGACCATTTTTATGATTTTTGTTTAGTAATGCAATTAACTCATGTAATTATATCCTAATATGCAATTAAATCTAAGATTCTATGCAATGAATATTTTATACATTTTTGGTATTTTTCATAAATTTAAATATTAAAATACAACTAAATGCAAACAAAAATTAACAAGAAAATCCTAAAAAATTCTATAAAAATTTAAATAATTAGAAAAATCTATTTTTTATGAATTTTATAGGAGTATTTTCAGTCGGGCAAATATTACGTGCTCACAAGTACACCACAACGGTACCTAGCAAGTATTAAGCCTAACCTCAGTAGAGTAGTGACGAGCCCAGGTCAAGACACATACTAGGATATGAAATAGATAGTATAAAATGAAATATGGATATAAAATGGGAAGTAAGAAAGCAACTAATATGGAACAAGATGATAGCATGATCTAAAATCAGGAAAAATAAACAGTAAAAATAACATGAAAGAAACAACTAAAGTCAATTGGGCCAATTCAATACTCGGAAATAGTTTTTCCCTTACAATCCTCCTTCACATGGCCTAAACCAGAATTTACTCAATAACATCAAACAATGTTAGGGAATTCAATTGAAATAGATAAAATTAGAATTTCTACACTTTTTCCAACAAGTCAACCCGGGGCTTGTCCGGTCAAAACCTGGGTCTAATGGTAGATCTTGTCTACCCATGACCCCACGAGTTCATATATGTGATTAGTTTCAACATCCGAGTCCAAATCAACTCTCAAAACTCAATTTCTTATTTAAACTTGACAAAGTTTCATAAATTTCTACTTTGATTCACATGATTTTGATGATACAATCTAAGATACGTTGATGGAATATGATTAGAAATAGATTAGGATCACTTACCCAAGGTTTGTAGGTGAAAATCTGTAATGACCCGGCCGGTCATTTTGAGAGTAATAGCCCAGATTCCCTATTAACTGCTTTCCCCAAATCTTTTTCTTCTGTTGTGACTTGCCGGGATGATTTGTTTTAAGTTTCGGAGTGTTTTGGGACAGTTAGTCCCTAAATGAGAGCTTAAGCCCTAAGATTTGGACCGTAGTCAGAACTATGTGAAGACGACTCCGAAATGGAATTCTGTCAGTTCCGTTAGCTCAGTTAGGTGTTTTTGGGTTTAGGAGCGTGTCCAGATTGTATTTTGGAGGTTCGCAGCTCATTTANGGCGGGCGGCGCGAGTGGTGAGTGGTTGAGGGTGAGAGAGGTAGATGAGAGGGGTCTGGGCGGGGTGTCTAGGGTTTGGGGGGGGAGGGGTTCTTAGGACAGTTATAAGGGGTTTCGGGTGTGGAGTTCTCAGCCGTTCGATCAAAGGAAATCAATGGCTAAGATCGCTGTTACTACAACGACGTCGTTTTGGTTAAGTGAGGGCTGGAACGGACTGGGCTTGGGGCGAGTTGGATCTTGAGGTGAATTGGGCCACTAAAAATGGCTTTGGCCCAAATCGGAACCAAACAAAGCCTTTCTTTTATTTTCTTTTCTTGAATTTTTAAATCCTAATAAATTTGATTAAAAACCTAAGTTAAGTTCTAAAACAATCTAATTTGTAGAATTGAATTAATTATCTATTTCTAACATTAAAATTATTAATTAACTTGAAACTAATGAAAGAAAAATACTAAAATTAAAACTAACAACTCAATATGTAAAAGCGACCATTTTTATGATTTTTGTTTAGTAATGCAATTAACTCATGTAATTATATCCTAATATGCAATTAAATCTAAGATTCTATGCAATGAATATTTTATACATTTTTGGTATTTTTCATAAATTTAAATATTAAAATACAACTAAATGCAAACAAAAATTAACAAGAAAATCCTAAAAAATTCTATAAAAATTTAAATAATTAGAAAAATCTATTTTTTATGAATTTTATAGGAGTATTTTCAGTCGGGCAAATATTACGTGCTCACAAGTACACCACAACGGTACCTAGCAAGTATTAAGCCTAACCTCAGTAGAGTAGTGACGAGCCCAGGTCAAGACACATACTAGGATATGAAATAGATAGTATAAAATGAAATATGGATATAAAATGGGAAGTAAGAAAGCAACTAATATGGAACAAGATGATAGCATGATCTAAAATCAGGAAAAATAAACAGTAAAAATAACATGAAAGAAACAACTAAAGTCAATTGGGCCAATTCAATACTCGGAAATAGTTTTTCCCTTACAATCCTCCTTCACATGGCCTAAACCAGAATTTACTCAATAACATCAAACAATGTTAGGGAATTCAATTGAAATAGATAAAATTAGAATTTCTACACTTTTTCCAACAAGTCAACCCGGGGCTTGTCCGGTCAAAACCTGGGTCTAATGGTAGATCTTGTCTACCCATGACCCCACGAGTTCATATATGTGATTAGTTTCAACATCCGAGTCCAAATCAACTCTCAAAACTCAATTTCTTATTTAAACTTGACAAAGTTTCATAAATTTCTACTTTGATTCACATGATTTTGATGATACAATCTAAGATACGTTGATGGAATATGATTAGAAATAGATTAGGATCACTTACCCAAGGTTTGTAGGTGAAAATCTGTAATGACCCGGCCGGTCATTTTGAGAGTAATAGCCCAGATTCCCTATTAACTGCTTTCCCCAAATCTTTTTCTTCTGTTGTGACTTGCCGGGATGATTTGTTTTAAGTTTCGGAGTGTTTTGGGACAGTTAGTCCCTAAATGAGAGCTTAAGCCCTAAGATTTGGACCGTAGTCAGAACTATGTGAAGACGACTCCGAAATGGAATTCTGTCAGTTCCGTTAGCTCAGTTAGGTGTTTTTGGGTTTAGGAGCGTGTCCAGATTGTATTTTGGAGGTTCGCAGCTCATTTAGGCTTGAAATGGCGAAAATTGAATTTTTGGAGTTTTGGGCCGGTAGTGGAAATTTTGATATCGGGGTCGTTTTCCGATTCCGTAAGTTGAAGTATTCCGTAATGTTGATTATAACTTGTGCACAAAATTTTAGGTCAATCGGACGTGATTTGATAGGTTTCGACATCGGTTGTAAAATTTTGAAGTTTCAAGTTCTTTAAGTTTGAATTGGAGGGTGATTCATAATTTTAGCGTTGTTTGATAGGATTTGAGAGCTCGACTAAGTTAGTATGGTGTTTTAGGATTGGTTGGTATGTTTGGTCGAGGTCCCGAGGGCCTCAGGTGTGTTTCGGATGCTTAACAAGTGAAAACTTGGACTTAGAGAAATTTCTGAACTTTGCTGGTTCTGGTGTTTTCGCACCTACGGAAAAGAGACCGCAGGTGCGCGAGCCGCACATGCGGAGATGGAAGCACAGACGCAATAAATCGAGAGTTGGCATGGGGTTGCAGGTGCGATGAAGTTTCCGCATCTGCGATACATGCAAATGCGCAAGATGCGCAGAAGCGGAAGGGACTCCGCAGGCGCGAGTGCGCAGATGCGGCCCTTTCTCGCAGATGCGAAGGTAGAGAGGGTAAGTGAGTTGCGCAGATACGCACGTTGTTTTGCATAAGCGCACCCGCAGGTGCGGAAATACCTGGGGAGTGATTAAAACTGAAGGGCTTCATGATTTTTTTAATTTTTGGCTTTGCAAACTCGGGTTGGGGCGATGTTTGAGAGCATTTTCGAGGAATTGCTTGATGTAAGTTCCTTGTGCTCATTTTTGGTCAATAATCTTGCCTTGCCATGTATTTTCCCACCTAGTTAATGTGTACTTAAGGTGAAAATTGAAAGTTGGAGACTAGGGATTTGGGAGTTTGAATTGTGGATTGGAGGACCATTTGGTGTCGGATTTTAGGAACTTTGATATGGTTAGACTCGTGAGTGAATGAGCTTTCTAGTTTTGTGAATTTTGTCGGGTTTCGAGAAGTGGACCCGGGGGACCCTAATTGACATTCTGTACGTCATGTTCAGTTAAGTACTTATTTGCCTTATCTGTGTCCAGTATAAACTGTATAACTCGATGTCATACCTGTCATTTCATCTTGCGTTGCATATTTAAATTGGGACTACGGACGTATTCCGGGAGGTCCTCCTATACAGCATATTTACTTTGGACTACGAACGTATTCCGGGAGATCCCCCTGTACTGCATATTTACTTTGGGACTACGGACGTATTCCGGGAGATCCCCCAGCACTGCATATTTACTTTAGGACTACGGACGTATTCCGCGAGATCTCCCTATACTGCATATTCATTTGAAACTACGGGACGGTATCCCGAGAGATTTCCCACTGTGTTTACCTTGTTTTGTGCCGAGGGATCCCTTAACTGTTAAATTTTCGAAAAGTTCTTTAACTGTTTTACCTTAAATTCTACTTATATCTTTTCCTGTTTAATTTATTATATTTACTCCGGTAGGGCCTTGACCTGACCTCGTCACTACTCGACCGAGGTTAGGCTTGGCACTTACTGGGAACCATTGTGGTGTACTCATGCCCTTCCCTGCACATGTTTTCATGTGCAGATCCAGGTGCGAGCTATCAGCCTCGGGGTTAGTACGTGCTACTGATTCTAGGAGACTTCAAGGTACTTCTGCTTGCGTCCGCAGATCTTCGGAGACCCCTTCTACTCCCTCGCCTAGATACTTTCTTTATTATCCTCAGACTTTTGTATAGAGCTACATAGATTATAGCAGCTTGTGACTTAGTGATATTTCGGGTCTTGAGAAATTATTTTGTGTATGCCGAGTGGTACTACTCTTGGCTATTTAAAATATACTATTTATCTTAAAAATATTGTGTTTCCTCTATATGTTTCGCAATAGTAGGCTTACCTAGTTGTAAAGACAAGGCGTCATCACGACACCTTACAGGGTTAATTTGGGGTCGTAATAAAATCCCCTCTCCATATCGTCTCCTACTAAGTCTAGGGTTCAACAATGAGAGAATGAACTCAAAACTCCCGTCCCAACTATTTGTCCAGTCGTATTTGCGACTTAGGGTTCGCAATTGCGAACCCCGCAAATGCGAAGAATCACTAACAAATGCGAAGACCTTCCCATCTCTGCTATCATTGCAATTGCAATGAATAGTTCACAATTGCAAACTTTGGACTTTGGTAATTGCGACAAAATGTATTGCAAATGCGAACAGACCTATTCCCAGTTTTTTTCGCAAATGCGAATAATGGGTTCGCAAATACGAACAAAGCAGGCTTGGCCTGACTTCGCAAATGTAAATCAACATCTCGCAAATGCGAGATCAGAGGACTGCAGAAAAACACCCAGCAAACTTCAATCCTATCAACACTCCGCTAAGCGTCTGAAACACATCCGAGTCCTCGGGGCTCCAAACCAACATTCACACAAGACTAAAAAATTATTCACACTCGCTCGCGCGATCAAAACATAAAAACAACATCTAAAGCTACAAATTGGACTCTAAAACGCATGATTTTCAAAGAAAATTTCAAGAACTTCTAAAATTACAACTAAGCATCTGAAACCTATCAAATCAACTCCAAACGACACTAAATTTTGCAGACAAGTTTTAAATGCCATAACGGACATATTCCAAGTACCAAAATCAAATTCCGAGTTCGATAGCCAAAAGTCAACCTATGGTCAAACTTTTCAACTTTAAATTGCCAAATTTTGGCAAATCAACACAAATCAACCTGCGAACTTCCAAAATCAATTCCGGCCATACGCCCGAGTTTGAAATCATGATACAAATCTATCAGAGTCATAAAAATACAGTTCCGGGGTCGTTTTCACAACAGTCAAAGTTTGGTTAATATTTTTAAATTAAAGCTTCTAAGTCTAGAATTAAGGGTCAAAATCAACCCGAAAGCTTCCCAGAATGAAACTAATCAATCGCGCAAGTCATAAAAGCATAAACTCACATATGTGAAGTAATAAAAGGGGTAACAAGGCGCAATTACACAAAATGGTCGATCGGGTCGTTATATTCTTCCCCTCTTAAAACAAATATTTATCCTCGAACGTGCATCCGAACATGCATGAAGTGGTGAATAGATAAGATAGCGAATCTGCATGTCATGATCGGTTTCCCAGGTCGCCTCCTCAACCAGATGACCCCTCCATTGAACCTTCACTGAAGCGATATCCTTTGACCTTAACTTTCGGACCTGCCATTCCAAGATGGCTACCGACTCCTCAATATAAGACAAATTCTTGTCCAACTGGGCTGATCTGAAGTCTAGCGCATGAGACGGATCACTGTGATACTTTCGCAGCATAAAAACATGGAATAGTGGATAAACTGCAGCTAGACTAGGTGGCAGTGCTAGCTTGTAAGCCACTTCTCCAATCCTCTCAAAAATCTCAAAAGGTCTGATATACCTAGGGTTCAACTTGCCTTTCTTCCCGAACCTCATAATACCCTTCTTGGGCGAAACCTAATGCAAGACCCTCTCCCCAACCATGAATGCAACGTCGCGATCCCTCTGATCCACATAACACTTCTATCTAGATTGGGTTGTGCGAAGCTGATCTTGAATCAACTTAACTTTTTCCAAAGGATCCTCAACCAAGTATGTACCCAATTGCCTAGCCTTACCTGACTCAAAGCAACCCACCGGAAACCGACACTGCCTCCTATACAAGGCCTCATACAGAGCCATTTAAATGATCGACTGCTAGCTATTATTGTAGGCAATCTCCGCAAGCAGCAAGAACTTATACTAAGAAACCCCAAACTCCATCACACACGCACGAAGCATATCCTCCAATATCTGAATAGTGCGCTCGGACTATCCATCCGTCTGAGGGTAAAATGTTGTACTCAACTCAACCTGCGTGCCAATCTCACACTGTAGGACCCTTTAGAATCGCAATGTAAATTGCGTGCCCCGGTCAGAGATGATGGATACCCGTATGCCATGAAGCCTAATAATCTCGTGAATATAGACCTGAGCCAGCTGATTTGAAGAATAAGTGGTCACCACTGGAATGAATGGGACAACTTTGTCAACCTATCCACAATCACCCATACTCTATCGAACTTTGTCTGAGTCCGTGGGAGCTCAATAATAAAATCTATAGTAACCCGCTCCTATTTCCACTCTGGAATATCTAGCCTCTGAAGCAATCCATTTGGCCAATATTGTGCATACTTTACCTATTGACAATTTAGGCACCGGGCTACAAATTCCACTATGTCCTTCTTCATTCTCCTCTACCAATAGTGCTGCCTCAAGTCTTGATACATCTTTGTGACACCCGGATGAATGGAGTACTGCGAACTGTGAGCCTCCTGGAGAATCAAGTCACGCAAACCATCTACACTGGGCACACATAGCCTGCCCTGCATCCCCAATAGTGACCTCATTGGAATCGTTGTGCTAAACCGTTTCCTTGAGGACAAGCAGATAGGGGTCATCATACTGACTCTCTCTGATACGATCATAAAGAGAAGACCGTGAAACCACACGGGCAAGTACTCGACTGGGATCCAAAATATCCAATCTAACAAAGTGGTTGACTAAGGCTTGAACCTTCATTGCTAATGGCCTCTCTGCTACCGGTAGATAGGCTAAACTACCCAAACTCTCCGCCTTTAGACTCAAGGCATCGGCCACCATATTGGCCTTTCCGGGATAATATAGAATGGTGATATCATAGTCCTTAAGCAACTCTAGCCATCTCCACTGTCACAAGTTAAGATCCTTCCATTTGAATAGATGTTGTAGACTCCAGTGGTCGGTAAAGACCTCACAAGGAACACCATACAAATAATGCCGCCAGATCATTAATGCATGAACAATTGATGCCAACTCTAAATCGTGGACTAGATAGTTCTTCTCATGAGTCTTCAACTATTGAGACGCGTAGGAAATCACCCTACCATCTTGCATAAACAATGTGCCAAGGCCAACACATGGCGTATCACAGTACACAGTATAAGACCCCGAGCCCGTATGCAATACCAATACTGGGGCTGTGGTCAAAGTAGTCTTGAGCTTTTGAAAGCTCGCCTCACACTCCTTGATCCATCTAAAATAAGCACCTTTCCGGTTCAATCTGGTCATAGGTGTAGAAATAGACGAGAAACCCTCTACGAAATGACGATAATACCGAGCCAAACCAAGAAAACTCTGGATCTCAGTAGCTGAAGACGGTCTGGGCCAACTCTGCACCAACTCAATCTTCTTCGGATCTACCTTGATCCCCTCACTCGACACCACATGACCCAAAACGCCACTTAATCAAGCCAGAATTCACATTTCTAGAACTTTGCATATAACTTCTTCTCTCTCAAGGTCTGGAGCATAATCCTCAAATGATGCTCATGATCTTCTTGATTATGGGAGTATACCAGGATGTCGTCAATAAACACAATGATGAATGAATCAAGATAAGGCTGGAATACAGTGTTCATCAGGTGCATAAATGTTGTTGGGGCATTGGTTAGCCAAAACAAACCACTAGGAACTTGTAGTGATCATACCGAGTCCTAAAGGTAGTCTTTGGAATATCCGTATCCCGAGTCTACAACTGATGATACCCTGACTGCAAATCAATCTTGGAGAGCACTCTTGCACCCCATAGTTGATCAAATAGGTCATCAATACGTGGCAATGGATACACATTCTTTATCGTAACCTTGTTCAACTCATGATAATCAATACACATGCGCATAGAACCATCCTTCTTCTTCACAGACAAGACCGGAGCACCCCACTATGACACACTAGGCTGAATTAATACCTTATCAAGCAACTCTTGTAACTGCTCGTATAACTCCTTCAGCTCTGTTGGGTCCATACGACATAGTGGAATATAAACTGGCTGAGTGCCCGGCAACAATTCAATGCCAAAATCGATATCCCTGTCTGGAGGTATGCCCGGAAGATCTGCTGAGAATACATCTAGAAAGTTCCTCACTACCGGAACTGACTCAATGGTAGGAGTATTAGCACTGACATCCCACACAAAGGCTAGATAAGCATTACACCCTTTCTCAACCATTCGATGAGCCTTTACAAATGATATAACCCTGCTAGGGACATAATCTAATGCATCCATGTACTCTACCCATGGTAAACCTAGCATAGCCAGTGCCACAGTCTTGACATGACAATTAAGAATAGCATGATGGGTCGACAACCAGTCCATGTCAAAGATAACATTAACGTCTACCATAATAAACAGCAATAGATCAAATCTGGTCTCAAACCCACTAATAACAACTAGACACGATCGGTACACACGGTCCACAACAATAGAATCTCCCACAGGTATAGATACATAAACAGGAGAACTCAAGGAATCATGGGATAGGTCCAAATATGGAGCAAAATAAGATGATACATATGAATAAGTAGATCCCGGATCATATAAGACTGATGCATCTATATGATAGATCAGAACAATACCTGTAATGACTGAGTCTGAAGCAGCTGCCTCTGTCCTAGAAAGAAGAGCATAATATCTGGCATGGCCTCCCCCTCTAGGATGACCTCTGCCTACACGACCTCCACCTCTAGCCGGCTGAGCGGGTGGAGTGACAACTGGGGAAACAATCATGGCCTGAGAACTCTGCGGACCCGACTGAATCTGTGAAGCCTTAGTATCCTGGGAAGGTGCAGCCCTATTGAGTCTATGGAAATCTCTAACCATATGGTGGGTATTATCACACTCAAAACAAGCTCTCGAAGGATGCAGCAGCTGGGACTGGCTCGTGCCTGGTTGGCTAGATAGACCGCTGAAGGCACCCTGTGTAGGAGGGGCACTAGAAAGTGGCTGAGCAAAGTGTGCAACCTGGGACCTCGACACAAACAGAGAACCACTAGTAGTTGGAAGTGATGAATGAACTGGGCAGCTCATATAGCCTCTACCATGACGGGCTGAAGCTGCAGCATGACCACCACTAAACACCCTTGTTCCCCGAGGCCTCTTGGCCTCCCTATCCTCTCTATCACGGTCTTGCATACCCTCCAACCTCCATGCAATCTCAATCATCTGCTATTACGGAGTTTCTGAATCCAACTACTTGGCCATGCTATATTTAATACTCTAGTCGATCCCTTCGATAAATCGACGAACTCGCTCCCTGACTATAGCAACCAAGGTTGGTGCATTCCTGGATAAATCGCTGAATCAGACAGCATACTCCGACACGAACAGAGTACCCTAGTGCAGCTGCTCATACTCTGTGCACCAAGCACCCTGAAGGGTCTGAGGAACAAACCCTTTCAAGAAGAACTCTGAAAACCGATCCCATGTGAGTGAAGCTGGCTCATGTGGGCTACCGACCTCGTACGTTTGTCACCACTAATATGCCTCTCCTTTCAGTTAGAATGTAGTAAAGGTAACCCCACTCATCTCCACAATGCCCATAGTGCGAAGAATACGGTGACACTCCTCAAGAAAAACCATGTGCGTCTTCTGAATCCAAACCACTAGAAGTAGGAGAGTGGTACTTCTTGAACCTCTCGAGCCTAAGTTGCTCCTCCTCAGATGTTGATGCCCTAACCACGGGCTGAACTGGAGCAACAGGTTGTACCGGTATGACCTTTGGGACTTAATTAACCTAGATCGTTGCTTTAGGGTACAGGCCGCGAGAGTCTGTGCTCCTCTCCAAGCCTGAGATGTGGCTGGTGCAAGTGGGATCAACCCTGCCTGAGCTAAGGTGCTGAACATGATCATGAACCGTGCGAGGGTCTCCTAAAGTGCTGGGGTGGCAATAGGCGCCCCGGGTGTCTTACCCCTGACTGGAGCTACTGGTGGCTCCTCTATCGCAGCTCGGGTAGGTGCTTTGGCTGCACCCCGCACCCGTCCTCGACATCTGACCTAGCCCCAGCCTCTCGTGGCTCTAGAAAGAGCGCAAGTGTCTGATCATCGGATCCTGCAGTTTGTGTCCTCACCATCTGTGAGAGAATAGAAAGTCAAAGATTTAATTTTCGAAATCAAATAATTCGCACGATAAAGAATCAAAGAAGTGAAGTTCTCCTAACAGTTTTGTAGCCTCTCTAAGATAAGTACAGACGTCTCCATACTGATTTGCAAAACTTTACTATACCTGCTTATGACTCGTAACACCTATGAACCTAGAGCTCTGATACCAACTTGTCACGATCCCAAATTTCCTCCGAAGGATGTCGTGATGGCACCAAGTCTCTATGACTAGGTATAAGCCTAACAAATAGTAACCACTGAACAGATATATAAGTGCAAGATACTGAAAACGTCTAAATAATAGATAAAAACCGTCTGTAAATAGGATCCCATAATTTTACATCCTAAAACCGGTGAAACCGAGTCATAAGCTCTATAGAATGCTACTAGAGTGATACTACATCACTGTCCAAAAAGGAAATACAACAGTAATGAAATAAGGGAAGGTGACTCTGAGGCATGCGGATGCCGAGCAGGTATACCTTGAAGTCTCCGGTGAAAGCAACTAGCAAGACTCTCAATCTACCGGCACGAGCTGCACCAAAAGATGCGCATAAGCATAGTATGAGTGCACCACAACGGTACCCAGCAAGTATTAAGCCTAACCTCAGTAGAGTAGTTACGAGACCAAGTCAATACACTTACTAAGATACGAAATAGACAGTAAAAATGAAATACGGATATAAAATAGCAAGTAAGAAAGCAACTAATACGGAACAAGATGATAGCATGATCTAAAATCGGGAAAATTAACAGTAGAAATAGCATGAAAAAAAAACTAAAGTGATACAAAGATCACGTACAGGCTACAACTACTAAAATGATAATGAATAGAGCAACAATAAGTATTCCTTCCCCGACACTTTGCAACATGAAATAATAGCAAGAAACACAGCGAGGTACTGCCTCGTGTATAATGAAATCAAAACTAGGTATCACCTCGTATAATCAAGAATAACAACCGAGGTATCGCCTCGTATTCACATTTCTCAATTTCAACCACAATCCTTTCTTATGCCGGCTCTTGAGCCTTACATTTGAAAATAGGTTTTGAAAATAGTTTTTCCGAAATAGCTACATGCACTTTAGCCCATCTTTTGATGCCACGTGGCTTCACGTGATTCCCCTACAAGCAACACGCACATAAGTCCTACCTTATACCACCGCATGCACATCAACCCATGCCTTATACCGCCGCATGCACATCAACATCATATCACAATAACAACATCGCACCACAAGTGCCCACATATCACAACTTGCCAACAACAACAATAACAATATTTTCACAACAATAGCCCATGGCTCCAACACAACGTATACGAGAATATCAACAACAATAATGGATGGAAAATTCTCAATAGGATAGATGTTTCAACAATAACCAACATCGCCTCAACGTATTAACAACTTCCACAACCTCAACATCAAATAAATCAACAATGGGAAAAACAACGTGTAACCATAATATTAGATAAAACTAACTCACAATAAGGGAAATAATCTTCAACCATGAGTATCAAATAACGGAAGTCAACAAATAAAAGGACAACATGAACAATTAATTCAACAATGATAATTAACAATGAATAGATAACATGTGACAGTAAAGGGGCAACAACTTCAACTAAAGCATGAGAGCAATTTATCAAGTAAGATGTAGGGAAATTACTAAATAATTCAACTAAAGCATTTAAGGATAATCTAACATAATTAAGGATGATTTAACTATGAGATTCTATAACATAATAAGCATGGAATTAGTCTAAGTACCTTAAACCGGTCAAATACTACATACAACCCGTGTACCCATTCGTTACCTTGCGTACACATATTTCACTTAGCACAATTGGATCAAACAATACCAATCCTAAGGAGTAGTTCTCTCACACAAAGTTAGGCAAGACACTTACCTCAATTGGGATAATTCAAAACTCGAAGCTAGCTTTTCCCTTACAATCCACCTTCACACGGTACAAATCTAACCAAAATTGACTCAATAATATCAAACAATACTAGGGAATTCAATTACATAGATAAAGTTTAAGATTTTTACAATTTTACCAAAAAGTCAACATTCAGTCTTATACATACGCAAGGAAGGTAATCAAAAAAGAAAGAAAATGGGTTCTTCTTTCTTTAAAAATCAACCTGGGGCATGCCCGGTCAAAACCCGGGTTTAATGGTAGATTCCGTCAACCAATGACCTCACGAGTTCATATATGTGATTAGTTTCAAAATCCGAGTCCAAATCGACTCTCAAAACGCAATTTCTTATTTTTCAAAAACTTAACAAATTTTCATAAATTTCTACTTTGATTTACATGATTTTGATGTTACAATTTAAGATACGTTGATGAAATATGATTATAAATAGATTAGGATCACTTACCCAAGATTTGTAGGTGAAAATCCCCTCTTCAAGTTATCTCTTACCGAGTCTAGGGTTCAAAAATGAGAGAATGAACTCAAAAATTCCGTCCCTTTGCTATTTGTCCAGTCGCAGATATTGCTTCAGCAACCTGGGGTTCGTAATTGCGAACTCCGCAAATGCGAAGACCTTCCCATCTCTGCTATCATCGCAATTGCGATGAATAGTTTACAATTTGGAACTTTGGACTTTGGCAACTGCGACAAAATTGATCTCAAATGTGAACTGACCCCTCTCCAACCTGTTTTGCAAATGCGAATAATGGGTTCGCAAATGCGAACATAATAGGCTTGACCTGACTTCGCAAATACGAACCAAAATCTCACAAATACAAGATCAGAGGCCTGCAGAAAAATCCCAGCAAACTTCAATCTTATCAACACTCCGCTAAGCATCCGAAAACCACCCGAGCCCTCGGGGCTCCAAACCAAACATTCACACAAGCCTAAAAACATCATTCAAACTCGCATGCACGATCAAAATACAAAATTAACATCTAAAACTATGAATTTGACTCTAAAACGCATGATTTGCAATGAAAATTTCAAGAACTTCTAAAATTACAATTAAGTGTCCAAAACCTATCTAATCAACTCCAAACGACACCAAATTTTAAATACAGGTTCTAAATGCCATAACGGACCTATTCCAAGTCCCAAAATCAAATTTCGAATTCGATAGCTAAAAGTCAACATACACTCAAACTTTTTAACTTTAAATTGCCAAATTTTGGCAAATTAACCTTCCAAGTTCGAAAATCAATTCCGGGCATACGCTCAAATCCGAAATCACGATACAAAGCTATCGAAGTCATAAAAATACAGTTCTAGGGTCATTTTCATAAAAGACAAAGTTTGCCTCCCGGAACAAAACTAATCAACCGCGCAAGTTATAAAAGCATAAACTCACATATGTGAAGCAATAAAAGGGGTAACGGGGCACAATTACACAAAACGACCGATCGGGTCGTTACAATTAAGCTACTAGAAGTTTATTGTATTGCTAGATTCATGTCATGTGAATTAATGGGAGATGGCATATTTTGTTAGGGAGGTAAATATATTCATCTTTTGAAGTAGGCATATTCTATTAGGGAGGTAATAAAACAACAACGTATCCAGTATATTCCCACAATATGAGGT
Organism: Nicotiana otophora; assembly: GCA_000715115.1. Taxonomy (NCBI): domain Eukaryota; kingdom Viridiplantae; phylum Streptophyta; class Magnoliopsida; order Solanales; family Solanaceae; genus Nicotiana; species Nicotiana otophora. Next base: position 40,071 of record AWOL01S0003946.1, on the reverse strand, counting down.
GTAATTAAGAAGAGTTGCGTGTATGTAAACCTTGCTCTTATCTTGTGGAGGTACAAAGATAATGCAGGTTCAAATTAATTCATTGTCTCTATTCATTCTTGAAGTCGAACAAGCAATGTATTTTATACTTATTATTTATATGGTTGTTGAAAAGGTCGTTTATTTGATGAAACAAAAGTGTGTTCCAATACCTAGGGCATTACCCAATTGCATGAAAATAGTGTAACCTTTTGCTATGTCTTTTTTATATATTAATTCGCTCTAATTTTCTGGATTTCATGCAATTGAGAAAACAAAACCAAAGGGGTCGGCGACCCAAGAGTTTAACCTCTATACGTTATACACTAAACTTCTTTTAAACTTGTTTACCCTTAAAATTGGATAACAATTAAACTTTAAAAAATAAAATAAATAAACTTATAGTGTGGCTCTAAGAATACGTGATTTCACTTAATACCAATTGATAAATATGAGGATTAATAACAGAAATGAACTATAAAGTAAAGCAAACCAGTGTTAGAATGGAACTCAACCCTTGAGTATAGATACCCTCAAACTGGTTGATGCAAGAACAATTAAAATATAACAAGTTGATGAACAATCGTATAAACGAGAAAGAAAATTATATTGCTTTTCTCTCTATGAACCGTTGTCTACAAATGATTAGGACCCTCCCCCCCTCTTTATATAGCAGAGGAATCCCATTTATGGTATAGTTCTAATTACAGAAGAAAATTCCATAATTATCTAATTAACTATTTCTGATTTGATCTATTCCGAGATTTACGCCATGATCCTCGACCAGTCACCGAGATTTATTTCGTGATCTTTGACCAATCACGGATATCTCGCCTTTCCTTTATTATGCTATCTTCGATCTTGCTCGATGTCTGTCTCATTTAGCTTCGATCACTATTAGCCTCGATCTCGACAGGTACCTCGGTTCTGAACTTGGTACCTAATCCTCGTGATTCAGTCTGTTCCGTTATGAGGCCGTCCTTCGATGCAGTCTCCCGGTATCGGTCAAATAGTAAAATTGGGTGGGCCCGATTTTAACCATATACAAATAGTCCCCTCGCTGTTTTGGAGTGTAATGACAAGAAACGAATTGAACCTTTGATTTTTCTACCTCGACTTGTCATGATGTCATCCTCATTACGTAAGCGACGGAAGTGACCGAAACGTCCCGTCTGTACAGTTACCAAGGAATTAAATGCGGCCACCACTAATTTTGAACCGTCGTTCTGAAATCTATAAATAGCTCCTCTCTTCACCATTTCAAACTTTTACTTTCAAATTTCCAATCTCTAAAACTTTTTACATCTTCTAAGTTCTCCATCTGTAAATCTACGATTCTCACTGCTAACCTCTTCTTAGAAAATCAAATCTTATCATCTCCATATATTTGTAACTTCAAATTCAAACGACAAAAATGTAAAAAATAGTTCCTCAAAAGGAAAACACTTCTTCATCGCAGCTGGCCGGCGACAAAACACCGGTTGAGCCGCGCCCTGAGGAGTGTGTTCTCGGAGGGTGCGTTCTCACTTTCGACTTTAAAACTGATAAAGTCTCGTCGATTCCTGGTCGATGCGAGCCAGTGTCGAGGTATATATGCTCAATAACCGAATGATGCCTTAAGCAGGTAAATAAAGACTGCAACTGGGAGGGCAAAGAGGTGGTTATACCGACCCCCGAAGAGGACATCACCACCCATGTGGAGGGGTTTCTAAGTGTTTACACTTACCCTTTCATGTTGGGCCCCCTCGACCCAGTCGTCTTTAATTTTTTCCATCAATACCAAATAACCCTAGGCCAAATCCATCCTTCTTTTTGGCGAATTGTTATTCTGCTCCAATTCTTCGTGAGCAAAGTCGAGGGGATGCCTTTCACCCTCGACCACCTCATCAGGTTATACATCTCCCGCCTCTATCGAGGCGGGTTAATAAAACTCTAATGCTGGGATACCAAAGTGTTATTCTCGAGCATAAATGAGGATAAGGACCGAGGTTAGATGGGTCGATTCGTTCGAGTGAGAACTTCCGACCTAATCCCGGCCGAGAATATGCCATTTCCCGAGAAAGGGCTGATGGGAGGACAAAACTCATAGTAAGCCCCTTTTCCACGTCTTTGATGATTTTGTTAAAACGTTTCTTAATTTCTTTTCATACAGGCCTTGGCAAAGATGCTGTCATGAGGACCTTATCTGGTGAGGAGGAGACTTCGATCCCGGCACCGAAATCGGCGAAGGACAAAAAGAGGAAAAAGATCTCAATCTCCGAGGATCCAGAACCTAAGAAGAAGAAGGCTCGTAAGCCGAAGAAGATCATCATCCTCTTGACCGAAGACTCTGTTTGGCATCTAAGGGATGAAGATGAAGAAGAGGAAGAAGACGACTCTGGGCTAGTGGCCCGAATGGGAATGAGCATCGAGTCCCCAAAAGCCACTAAATCGGTGAAGACTATAGAGACTCCGCCTCAAGATGAGGGGGTCTCGGAAAGAGACTTGGGCAAAGTCCTCGAGTCATCGAGGATTAAAGATGCCTCCCATCATAATTAGCCAATGGTGGGTATGGCTGTAGGGGCTGGTCTCGAGGCCCCTCGAGATGGATAGAATGCCCCAAGTGATCCACTTGGGGCAATAGAAATTGGAGGCTCCCTGCTGCTCCCCTCGTTTTCTGAGGAGATGATTCAAGAGGCCCGGGCTTTGATGACCCTCTCCATACAAGGAGCCCACGAAAGGGAAGATCCCTTCCGTGATTACTTTACTGGGGTCGAAGATGCTACCGGCCTGAGCGACCTGGAGGTCTCGAGAAAGGACTCGGTAAAGGCATCGAGCCTTTTTAACGAAGCGCAACAAGCTCTGAATCGAGTAAGCTTAAAATTTCCCTTGTTGGTATTACACTTGTGTTCATTTTTATCTTCCTGTATAACTTTTTTTCTTCTTTCTGCATAGGCCTCAACGCTTCTTCGGGAAGCATTTTCTCAGTCTCGAGCTGAGTTGAGCTAAGTCAGTATGAGGCCGACCTTCGAGGGCTCACGAAGGAGAGAAATATCCTTAGACTTCTCTATGGGCAAAAATAAGAGGAGACCAAGGACCTTTGAGCCGAGTTAGCCAAGGCTCACCAAGATCAGACCGACCTGATCGAGCAGGTAATGCAAATCTTAAAAGCTCATGGGCTCAATTCGGGAATGGTCGAGAGGATCGAGCAGCTCCGCGAGGAGGTCAATATGATGAAGAGGGAGACCTTGGGGTGGAAAGAAGGCATGGACCGCTTCGTTGCAGAAAAAGAGACTGCTTTATCCCAATTGTCACCGGCCAAAAGTCAGCTTCGAGGCATGAAGGAGAAGAGCTCGGCTCAGGATAAGAAAATAGGGGAGCTCCAAGCTCGGTTAACTTCCGAACTTGCAAAGCCAAATCTAAAGCTGAAAAGGCTAAAGTCGAGGCAGATGATATCGTGGTCGTCTACCGGGCCGATGTTGAAGCCTCTCAAGTCCAAGCGAGAGAGCTAACCGAGACCGCTCAAACTCGGAACATATTGGATTGCTGAACTCGCCAAATGCTAATCTCTAAGGGAAACTCTCGAGGAGATCAACGCTCGAGGTTTCGATCTTACCAACGAGATAATAAAGGCTAGAGAGCATGAAGACGATGCTGGAGCGCTGACCTCCTCCGATATGATGATGACGCCGAGAGAAAGAGCGGGTCCGAGAGTGGGGGGACCACGATGAAGAAGAAGCTGGCCCCGGAGAAAATTAGGAACCTTAGGATTTTTTACTTTTGATTTTTTGTGTAAGCTCCTGATCGGACCTTGTAAATACTTTTATATATATAAATATCTCTTTTCGAATTGTCTTTATTTCATTTTTTGCCTTGTGAAAATTTTGTTTCATTCATGCCTTATGAAAAAATTGTTCATAAGTTCGAGGCTTAGGAAATTTGATCGAAGCTGGACTAGTGTAGTCTTTATAATCGAGTGAGTACTTGCTCGAACTCGGAGTAGGGTGACCCTTAGGTTTTAATAGAGTGAGGATGATTTCTCGAACTCAAAAATAAAATGGCCCTATAGGCTCTTGAATTAGGCCGATACAACCATAGTAAAAAGAATGACTTTCTCCCCCTTTTAGGCTTGAAAAGTTTATTGTTTAATCATATAAAATATGTTGTGCATTAGAATGAAATAAAAACTTTGCTCGAGAGTTTGAACGACTTTGTACCCATTAGGGTTTTCGAGGGTCGATATTATCGAGACCCTTAGTAATTCAGTCGAGGGTAGCCTTTTTAACCGGTTTATGAAAATATTTGAAGGCCTGCTTTATAACGGAAATCAGATGTTTATGAACCGTGTTAATTTGGCCGTAGCCTTTAACTTGGGACTCGTATTTTGGGTTTATTCCCCTGTTATACTTCAAACTTGTTCGAAGTATCAGTCCCCGAGTGAGGTAGCCGTGGCCTATAAAATCGAGGGTTGTCTTTTTAAGGTCTTATGATCTCGAGATTTTAGTAATTTGATCATGTCGATTTTTCTGATGGTGGTCCCCGAGTGCGGGGTCAATTGTTCGAACTTTAGTTATGGCAAGCCCTTAAACCAGTTTCCGCAATAGATCACAAGCACGACATTGTAAAGTAAAACTTTCTCTAAGGCATGAAATATCCGGCAAGGAAAAATACTTTTTTCAATAGATTAACATGCATACATGTTTTCCATTAGGGCTCGAGTAATCTACATGGGCATGGTTTGTTTAACCATTTGACCCTTACAAAATTTGCCTATCGAGACCCTATCGGCACGAAGTAGTTTCCTATCTGAGAGTGATGCCCCTTAGTATTCGAGGTTGATTGTAAAGGAGCCTCGAATACTGTTGAATTACTCTAAGTTAGCACGAACAATGGTTGCCTCGTTAAAAACCTCACCGAAAAAAACTCCTTTGGGACAAAAATCAGTCTAAGGGAAAAGGAGTGCAACGCTTGCTTTCAGACCTAAGGACTTTGTGTTTGAAGAATCGTTCGATGTCTTTGATTAAACACCTACAAATGGGTAGTATGAAATATAAATGAAAATGGAGAAGGTCGTACCTTAGCAGTAATATCATTTAAGGAGTGATATATTCCAATTGTTTGGTAACTGTTCGCCGTTCATCGTGCTAAGTTTGTAGGATCCCTTTCCGATGATATCGAGGACCTGATACGGTCCCTCTCAGTTCGGGCCAAGTTTTCCTTAATTTGGGTCTCGAGTATTGAGGGTGACCTTCCTCAGAACCAAGTCCCCGATTTTAAAGTGTCGAAGATTGGCTCTTCTATTGTAGTACATTTCGATCCGTTATTTCTGTGCGGCCATTCGAACGAAGGTGGCTTCCTGTTTTTCATCTAGAAATTCGAGGTTTGTATTCATAGCCTCATGATTTGACTCTTCTATTGCATATTAAAACCTAACGCTAGGTTCCCCGACTTCAACCGGGATCAGAGCTTCGGTGCCATATACTAAAGAGAACGGTGTTGCCCCCGTACTGGATTTTGACGTTGTTCGATACGCCCAAAGGACTCCGGGCAATATTTCTCTCCATTTTCCCTTAGCGTCGTTCAATCTTTTCTTTAGATTTTGAATGATGGTCTTGTTTGTCGATTCGGCCTGTCCGTTCCTACTAGGATGATATGGCGTCGACAGGATCCTCTTTATTTTGTGATCTTCGAGAAACTTTGTCACTTTGGTGCCGACGAATTGCTTTCCATTGTCACATACGATCTCGGCAGGTATCCCGAATCAGCATATAATATGGTCCCATATGAAATCTATGACTTCTTTCTCTCTAATTCTCTCTAGAGCCTACGCTTCAACCCACTTAGAGAAATAGTCAGTCATAAACAAAATAAATTTAGCTTTACCTGGGGCCGATGGTAGAGGGCTGACGATATCCATTCCCCATTTCATGAATGGCCATGGCGATAAGACTGAGTGGAGTTGCTCTCCGGGTTGGTGAATCATCGGCGCATACCTTTGACATTTGTCGCACTTTTGAACAAACTTTTTGTATCTTTTTCCATATCGGCCCAATAGTATCCTTCTCTGATGACTTTGTGAACCAATGATTCGGCACCAGAATGATTTCCACAGGTGCCCTCGTGGATTTCTCATAGGATGTAGTCGGTATCTCCTGGTCCTAAATATATTGCCAATGGTCCATCGAACATCCTTCTATACAGTGTTCCGTCTTTCGGCTAGTGTGAATCATGCAACCTTCGTACGTAGAGTCCTTAATTTCCTAGGGTCCGATGGAAGCTTCCCATTCTTTAGGTATTCGATATATTTGTTCCTCCAATCCCAGGTCAGACTTGTGGAGTTGATTTCGGCGTGGCCTTCTTCGATTACCGACCTTGAAAATTGTACGATAGTCCCCGAGCTAATCTCGTCGTCTTTGATTGATGACCCCAAATTTGCAAGGACATCGGCCTCGTTGTTTTGTTCTCGAGCCACATGTTGTAGGGTCCATTCTTTAAACCGATGTGGAGTCACCCGTAGTTTGTCCAAGTATCTCTGCATTCGATCTTCTCGAACCTCGAAGGTTCTGTTGACTTGGTTTACCCCAAGCAAGGAGTCACATTTGGCCTCGATGACGTCTACTCCCAAAACTTTATCTAGATCGAGACCTGCAATCATGGCCTCATACTCGGCCTCATTGTTAGTTGACTTGGTAGTTTTAATAGCTTGTCTAATTGTATTACCTGTGGGTGGCTTCAAAACGATGCCTAACCCAGACCCCTTCACGTTTGAAGCACCGTCTGTGAAGAGGGTCCACACCTCCGATGATGTACCCGACTATATTAATAGTCCCTTTTTGACCTCGGATACGAGGGATGGCGTAAGTCGACCATGAAGTCCGCTAAGATTTGAGACTTGATGGTCGTTCGTGGTCGATACTCAATATCATACCCACAGATCTCGACAGCCCATTTGGCCAATCGGCCCGAACGTTGGGTCTTATGCAAAATATTGCGAAGAGGATAAGTAGTCACCACGCAGATCGGGTGACACTGAAAATATGGTTTTAATTTCCTAGAGGCGCTTATTAAGGCAAGCGCTAATTTTTCTAAGTGTGGGTACCGAGTGTCGGCCTCACCTAAAGTTCGACTAACATAGTAAACACGAAATTGCGTACCTTGCTCTTCTCGAACTAGGACCCCACTTACCGCAATTTCTGAGACTACTAAGTACAAGTAGAGTCGCTCGTTCGCTTTCGGGGTATGAAGTAGTAGAGGTTTCGAGAGGTACCGCTTTAATTCTTCCAATGCTTGTTGGCAGGGGTCCATGCAAAACTATTCTTCTTTTTGAGCAGTGAGAAGAACCTGTGACTTCTATCTAAAGACCTCAAGATGAATCAGCCTAGGGAGCTATGTGCCCTGTTAATCTTTGTACGGACTTAACATTGTCCACAACCGTGATGTCTTGATTGCCTTGAGTTTATCAGGGTTGATTTTGATTCCCCGATTTGATACCATAAAGCTGAGGAACTTGCCCGAGCCGACCCCGAATGCACATTTCTCCGGGTTGAGCTTCATGTTGAATTTCCTTAGTATCGAAGGTCTCCTGCAAATGTGTCAAATGGTCCTCTGCTCGCAGGGACTTAAGCATATCCTCAATATAAACCTCCATTGATTTACCTATTTGTTCTTCGAACATTCGATTTACTAAGCGCCAATACCGGTATTACATCGTCGATCGTGAACATCGTTTTTGCAGCATGTTGTTCCCCATACACCATTTTTACTCCATTCGATATTGGGAACTTCAGCATTTGGTGAAGGGTTGAGAGGACCGCCCTCATGTTATGAATTCAGGTTCTTCCGAGCAGTGCATTGTATCTCATATCGCCCTCGATCACATGGAACTTTGTTTCTTGAATAGTCTCGGCTACATTTACTAGTAGGGTTATTTCACCTTTAGTTGTTTCACTCGCCATGTTGAAGCCATCGAGAATCCGAGCTGCGGGTACGATCTGATCTTGTAGGCTGAGCTGCTCCACGACCCTCGATCGAATAATATTGAATAAGCTTCTTGGATCAATTAAAACACGTTTAACCTGAATTTTATTCATAAGGATAGAGATTACCAAAGCATCATTGTGGGGTTATGAGACCCCTTCTGCTTCCTCATCATTGAATGATAAAGTGCCTTCTGGCACATAGTCTCGAGTTTGTTTTTCCCCGGTGATTGATACTTTAGTGTGTTTTAACACGGGCCCTTGTGGAATATCGACCCCACCAACGATCATGTGAATCACGTGTTGTGGTTCTTCCTGCTCGTTTTTCCTGTTTGCATCGTTGTCTCTGAAATGGCTCTTAGCTCGGTCACTCAAGAATTCTCGAAGATGACCCTCGTTGAATAGATGGGCCACCTCCTCCCTTAGTTGTTTACAGTCTTCGGTTCTATTACCATGTGTACCATGGTATTTGCATATTTGATTGGGGTTTCTTTGTGATGGATCGGTTGATAGGGGTCTGGGTCATCTAGTATCTTTGATTCTCCCAATGGCTGACACAATACCTGATGCGTCGATGCTGAAGTTGTATTCTGACAATCGTGGTGCTTCTGTGGGATCAGTATGTTTATCGAAGCCACTTTTTCTCATGATCCCTCGAGAGCTCTTTCCTCGATCGTTCCTTCGATTATTTCGGATGGGATTGCGTCCTGGGCCGTTGTTTCTATGATTTGTGTTGTATGGCTGATATCGATCTCTGTTCAATCGGGGTTCTCTATCGATATCTCTTTGAGTTCCACCGATGGGCCTGTTTGGATAAACGGAACAGGAAGGGATCCCCAATTGATCATTCTCGATCCTGATCTTTGACTGGTACCGATTATGTACATCGGCCCAGGTTACCGCTTGATATTCAATTAAATTCTATTTTAGTTATCGTGATGCCATCGAACTGCGTTCGTTCAAACCTTGAGTAAAGGCTTGAACAGCCCAATCATTTGTTACCGGTGGTAGTTCTATGCGTTCCATCTGGAACCAAGATACGAATTCCCTCAACATTATGTTGTCTTATTGTTTCACCTTGAAGAGGTCCGACTTCCTAGTTGCAACCTTTATCGCTCCGACATGTGCCTTTACGAAGGAGTCTGCAAGCATGGCGAAGGAATCGATGGAACTAGGCGGCAAATTTTGGTACCATATCATTGCTCCTTTCGACAAGGTTTCTCCAAATTGCTTCAGTAAAACAGATTCAATCTCATCGTCTTCCAAGTCATTCCCTTTTATTGTGCATGTATAAGAAGTGACATGCTAATTAGGGTCAGTAGTCCCATTGTACTTAGGAATTTCTAGCATTAGGAATTTCTTCAGAATAGGTTTCGATGACACACTTGGAAGGAAAGGCTTCTGTACCAATTTCTTTGAATCCATACCCTTTAGATTCGGCGGTGCCCCTGGTATTTGGTCAACCCGGGAGTTGTATGTCTCTACTTTCTTGTCATTTGCCTCGATTTTCTTTTCTCCCGATTCAATCCGTTTAGTGAGCTCCTCAAATATTTTCATAATGGCAGGGTCAGTCCCCGATTCGTTGGCATTCGACCTTTCTTACACATGCTCGGTCTTTTGAACGACTTCTAGTTCGATCCTACTCGGTGTTCGGTGTTGATTTTATAGTTATGCTATAGCGGCCTATTGAGCCTGTAATATTTCGAATATCAATTGGAGGCTAACTTCACCATCTTCTCCCCCCTACGTTCCCCGACCACCTGATCGAACTTCCCTGCATATACTACCTTCGGGCTCAACGCCCAAATTTGCATTTAGGGCGACATGTGAACTGACATCGATGGAATTTGCAATTGGTGCTCCCTCAAGGTCGTCCTGAGGCACCTTGATTCCTAGGGCGGCTATGTTGTCATTTTTTCCGTGAAACCCGAGGCTCTTGTCACCATGTGTAGGCGCTACTTGTGAGTTTGACATATTTATCCTGAAAACAAATTTTCTTACGAGAACAAGTGTAAAGCAGTGTGTGTTATCGGAATCAGTATTAAGGAATCACTATTATCCTAGGCGCCACGGTGGGCGCCAAACTGTTTACCCTTAAAATTGGATAACAATTAAACTTATAGTGTGGCTCTAAGAACACGTGATTTCACTTAATATCAATTGATAAATATGAGGATTAATAACATAAATGAACTATAAAGTAAAGCAAACCAGTGTTAGAATGGAACTCAACCCTCGAGTCTGGATACCCTCGAACTGGTTGATGCAAGAATAATTAAAATATAACAAGTTGATGAACAATCGTATAAACGAGAAAGAAAATTATATTGCTTTTATCTCAGTGAACCGTGGTCTACAAATGATTAGGACCCCTTTATATAGTAGAAGAATCCTACTTATGGTATAGTTCTAATTACAGAAGAAAATCCCATGGTTAGCTAATTAACCGTTTCTGATTTGATCCTTTTCGAGATTTATGCCACGATCCTCGACCAGTCACCGAGATTTACGCAGTGATCTTCGACCAGTCACGGGTATCTCGCCTTTCCGTTATTATGCTATCTTCGAACTTGCTCGATGTCTGTCTCATTTGGCTTCGATCACTACTAGCCTCAATCTCGACAGGTACCTCGGTTCTGAACATGTTACCTAGTCCTCGTGATTTAGTCTGTTCCGTTACGAGGCCGTCCTTCGATTCAATCTCCCGGTCTCGGTCAAATAGTAAAACCGGGTGGGCCCGATTTTAACCGTATACAATTACATAATACACGTATTTAGTAATGCTGGAATTTATATATTTATTTCATGCAAGATAGATTATGAACTAAGAATACATGTGTTAACAATGCGAGGATTAAATTTTTTTTAAAAAAGTATCATTCTTAAGTAAATAATTCATAATATAATATCTTTATTATATCACATAAATAATTAATGTATCGCATAACTAGTAAGGGAACCAAACCATCCGTTAAAAGTATTCGATGTGGGAATTTTGTTTTTTGCCGAATAAGATGCAGATTTTATTGAAAGAAGATAAAGGGTTCTTAAGTAAGATTATTAAAAACAGGGACTAATCGATTTAAAATAGTCTCATAGAGGTCCTTGCGAAAAGTAAATAAAGCATGAAAATGAGGAAATGTTCAAATTAAAATAGTCTATCCATTTCAAGCCCAAACATGATTTCTTGATCTTTCAAAACGAGCCAGTGCATTTGCTACTTTATCTGCCTCCCTGTTATGTGCCGCAGAAGAGTGCAATCCTTAGCAGTTAGCATCAAGTAGAAACATGCAATCATTCAACATATATAAGAATAGTACAGTTTTAGAAAATATATGATTCATTTCTACTGTCAGAACGTTATATTAGATAGACATTGGGTTGGGAATAATAATATGTATATGGTCATAATTAGTAAAAGTGCAAATAGAAGAAAGAGAGGGAATAAAGGAAAGGAAGTTGCCTAAACAATTCAAGAAAATCATGGGTGGATGGTAATGTAGCTTTCTAAGAGAATCAGATTTCATTCTCCCCCAAACTCCTAAAAGGGTCTCATCTTGGATACACATGACTTAAGTTAATCATTTCTTTTCATATTATAAGGAGGAATCACCAATCCCATCATCTTTCCCTTTCCTCCGAGTGGAAATTATCATTCACTAATGTATGTGTTCATTCCAGAATACATCCATTGCTTCATTATTTATACGTTCAGATGATCGAGTCATCTTTATATTCTTTTTTCGTAAGTACATCCAAATGCTTTTTCGACTTATTTTATACTTTTATTATAATTAGAGGAAATGCATTAATTGGATGAAACTCAACTCTTTGCTTTAATTAGTTCTTTTATATTGTTTGTTTTTTTTATCTTTCCGTTTAGAGTAAGTCAAGTGAAAATATAATATATATTGCTATACGTGTTTGGCCAAAAATATAAATCTGGCTTCAACTAATTAAATTTATGCAAATGGGGTTAATCTTGGTTAATAATAATATCCTAAAGACAAAATTCCTGGTATTATGATAGGTAGCACGTAGACCTATTTCGAAGATTACGAAAATGCACAATAATGACACTATTCTAGAATCCTAACAAAAGTAATGTAACATTAAATAGTGATGAACAACAATGAATGACGTTTATGTAAATAAATGCGAATGAGTCACCCAAGAAAGGATGAAAACATAATGATGGATAAGCCTTTGAATGTCTGAGATATTCTCGGATCCAGTAGAAAAGTGTAGGCAAGANCCTTATGTAGCAGAGGAATCCCACTTATGGTGTAGTTCTAATTACAGAAGGAAATCTCATGATTAGCTAATTAACCGTTTTTGATTTGATCCGTTCCTAGATTTACGCCATGAATCTCGACCAATCACCGAGATTTACGTCGTGATCTTCAACCAGTTACAGATATCTCGCCTTTCCGTTATTATGCTATCTTCGATCTTGCTCGATGTTAGTCTCATTTGGCTTCGATCGCTACTAGCCTCGATCTCGACAGGTACCTCGGTTTTGAACTTGGTACCTAGTCCTCGTGATTTAGTTTGTTCCGTTACGAGACCGTCCTTCGATACAATCTCGCGGTCTTAGTCAAATAGTAAAATCGGGTGGGCCCGATTTTAACCGTATACAAAACTATAAGGTTATCTAAAAATAATTACTTACATACCAGTAACTCATAAATTAAAAGTAGCATTTGTTACATGAAAGATAAGACATGTTACCTATTACAACAAGTTAAGGTATAATTGATAGGATATTAAATCTGTTTTTGTCGTATAATTTATATCCGCGATTGATAAGCACATTTAGGGATGACAAATAATCGGGTTGGATATAAGCGGGTCGAAAACGGATAAATTATCAGTCCCGACGCATATATAATACGCATAAAAAATAGGTTGACCTAATGATAATATAGATATCATATATTATCTATGACTTTTTGAATATGATCACTTTTGGGAGAATCCAAGTCTCTCAAACTTGAGAAACTTTCAATTTGAGTCTTTGCAAATATAAATGTTAAATGCATTGGTTATCTATTTGTAAGTGAATAATATGGATCATATATATATTCGACCCATATTTAAAAGAATCATTATCGAACTTATTTAATAGATAGTATGAATGAATAACTTTGTTTTATTTGTTTTGTCACTAAGTGCATCCAAGTGTCCCACAAGGTGAATTAAATGGTTTGTACGTCGCTTCTTTACATGATTCTTTTTGTTAAGGCCAAATTATTTATTAGGAAAAAACAAAGGACACGATCGAATATAATGTACTGTCCCACACTGTCAATTCATGACTTTTGTGTTAAATATTTAGAATTTCTAAAACAATTCCTGTTTTTTTCTTCTACATGCAATCTCTCACAAAGAATTGTCTCTTAATTAGGACCAAGTACGTCTAACTTAAGACATACCTAAACCATAATGATGGAGAAATACTAACCAACAAAGCATCACATCTATCGTCATTTATACTAACATTTTACTTGATAGTTACATTGATGGTAACAACCGGGGTGGCAAACGGGCGAGTCGAATATTTTCGGGTTGAAAATTGGTAATTAAAAAAGCGGATAAATTATCCGATCCGACCCGTATTTGAGACGGATAAAAAACGGGTTTTTCGGTGGATCCATATTATCCATGACTTCTTGAATATGATCACTTATGGGAGAATTTCTAGTCTCCCAAATTTGAGGAACCCCTAATTTGAGGCTTTACAAATATAAAAGTTAAACACATTAATTATTTATTGGTTATCCATCTGGTTAACCATTTTTTAAGTGGATAATATGGTTTTTATCCATATTCAATCAAAAAAAGTTCATTATCCAAACCATTTTTTAATAAATAATATGGATAGATAACTATTTTTTTTTATCCATTTTGCCAACAACCTAGCTTTGTCTGTTACTTTCTCGAACTTGACTGAATACCAATTATTAGAAAGAGAAAGACGTAGTTTGCTGTTTTGTGCATAGCATACACACCCATACGTAGTCTGACTAAAAGGGGCACGATTTTGGTGACATTTATAATTTTTGAAAAGCTGCTAGTGGGAGATCACCTAGATGAAAACTGATTTTTGACAGTTTTGTAATAAAACCATCAAAAAACCCTATTGTTAATAAGTGAAAATCGCAGAAAAATGAAAAGAAAAATTACGGTTTCTTTGAAGAGAAAAAGAGTGAGGGAAAAATGATTCCTCACCAATTCTAGAAACATCGGATTGCTTAGATGCATCCTGGTAAACAAATATCCGATATTAAAGTAGCTTAGAATTTCTAAAACATCCTGTTAAGAAATGTTTTGAAAAAGTAGTTTCGTGCCAGAATTTTAAAGTACGCTGCCAGAATTTTGAAGTATACTGCTCGTACGCTGCCAATATTTTAAAGCACAATTGCCAGAATTTTAGAACATGCTGTCAAAATTTTAAAGCAAGTTGCCAGCATTTTAAAGCACACTGCTAGAATTTTGAAGTACACTACCAGAGCTTTTAGTTTTGGCATCACTTTAAAATTTTAGCGCGATGCTATTTTACCAAATTTTTTCTTAACGGGGCTAAAATATAAATGGTGGTTCTATAAAAGTACATCTAGCTAATTTTCCCTAACTTCAACACGAGGGGAGGATTTAGGTCCAAATTATGAGGCACGTGAACCTATGATCTTTCCATCAACTTAGGTATTTTATGTACAAATTTTTTAGAATTGAGCTAATAATATTTGTTGGCTCTTATGCTCTAAAAATGTTAAATGATACACTTGATTAAATATTGAGTTATTTACCCAAAGAAAAATGGATCAACTCCCACTAAATACTTCTCTTTTTCTATTTTTTTTTTTAGTAATGCACGCATGTTCTAAAAATCTTATATCAGCTTCTTTCAATACGGAAGCAATGGTTTGGCTTTAGCCTTAGGTTTCTGCAAGATTATCATTATCCATCGGATATTCCTATTCCTTTGAACATTGAAGCAACTCAAATGTACAAATATTCATTCTGACATAGTTGGCCGTTCAGCCAAAAATATATCACTCGGTGGCCCATAGTTTGATATTACAATTTGTAGCCGAAAACAAATAACACACGCCAATCAACAAATAGCTTGTGAGAGCCCTTTTGTCCCTCCTTCACTCCATAGTCGTTTCCTTCTAACCAACAATAACAATTACTTGATTTTTGAAAATGCAATTAGTTGATTTTAGATAAAAACAACAAGAAATCGTTTCAAAGAAATGGTAAAGATAAATTTGCAGAAATATCACTATTTTGATGCACCTAACATGAAAAATCAAAGGAACTAGAACTATCCCTAAATGGCAGCCTTAGTCATTGTTGATCACCATCAACTCCTCTTTTACAATTCCATCTTTTGTTTGCTCACCAAAAATGACCTAAAGGCTGAAAACATTCTCATAGTTGAAATTGTATACTTTGTGTATATAAATTGTATATTCCGTGTAAACACGGATTGTATATAAAAGATACACTAAATATATAATTATTGTACATGAGATACACTAATTATATATCTGATATACAAAGACCTTTAGAATCCAGAGAAGAAGAAGACAGCAGCAACACCACCTGCACAAATCTACTTAACCCTTTACTTCTTCACAGCATATGCATATAAATTCCTTCTAAAAGAATTTATGAATCCCCAGCCTTCAAAACGGCCTGCAAAATATCAATAAATTACCAATAACATTTACATTATATAAATGATGCATATAAATTGTATAACAGTATATATACACCTATTATACAACACACACATTATCAACAAACACACCTACACACACACACACACACATATATATACACACACACATATATACACACCTACACACACACACACACACATATATATACACACACACATATATACACACCTACACACACACATATATATATATATATATATGCGCATATTTGTGAGGTCGCTGCAAAGAAGTCAGAGCCGAAAAGAAAATCGAAAAGGAATGCCACCAAAGTCTTTATCTGACTGTGGTCATTGCCGATAAATATCTTGCTAATATGTACCCAAAAATATAATTGGGCTTATCTTTAACTTCAAGGGGGATTTGCACAAATAGGATCAATCAGTGTCACCTTTTATATTTGAACCCCGTTAACAAAATATTCGAACAAATAACCTCGTGCCAGAATTTTAAGGTACATTGCCAGAATTTTGAAGCACGTTGCCAAAATTTTAAAGGATACTGTCAAAATTTTAAAGTACGCTATTAGAATTTTAAAGCACGTTACCAGAATTTGAAGCATTCTGTCCGAATTTTGATGACACTGTCAGAATTTTAAAACATACTACCAGTTTATCAATATGCACCTCAAATTGTAGCCTTTTTGCAACTGACTAGTTAGTTTGTCATATCTGATACTAACTAGGGGCTAATATCACTAAAGGTTATCCCACTAATGTTCAATTTTACAAAAGCCACGTTTTTATTTTTTTGTCACTTAATTAAAGTAACTAATCTTATCATTATCACTTAAAGCTATTCTGGCTTAAACCCTAAAACATTCCTACTAAAAATCTGACATGGTATAAATTTAATTAAAAAATCTAAAAATACATACTACATCAACGTAAATTGGACCGTACATAACTTAGACACATTTTTTTATTAAATTCGATTTGACCCACATTAACTTAAAATTCTTTCCTTGTCTATTACATAATGACCTTAATGTAAACCCATCGACCGGGGTGGGTTGCGCCCAACCATGGCCCTTAAGGATGAGCCCTATCTGTCTTGGTTTCGGGACGGACAGGGATACCTTTAAGGGGTCAGGTTGGGGATCAGGTTTTTAGGTGAAAACTCTGTGTGACATAGCTTCCGTACCCAGTTTCGAGTTATTCGGGCTATAACGGGCCGGGCTGGAAAACTATTTTTTTAAATGTACCACTAGCGGATAATAGTTAAGAAGAAATAGGTTTAAATTGGGTATGACCGTGGCATGTATTTTTCTAGTTTCTAATTAAATTTTATGTCATATGAGATTCTTGCAGGAACTATGTCATATCAGATTCTTGCAGGAACTTTGTGAGATTTGAGCCCGAATGACTTTCAATTGATAATGGTTGAGTTTAATGATTTTTAAGTGACAAAAAATAGATAAGTGATTTTTTTGTAAAATTGAGCATTAGTTGGATGACCTTTAGTGAAATTAATCCTACTAACTAGTTATAAAGATTGCATTGCACTGACTAAAGGGTAACTTGGTGCACAAGACATTTCGTATTCACATATGGTACAGGAAATGGTCGCACTCCAAACTGCACCACACATTCAGTGCACTACACTGAATAATACATGTAAAAATTAAACAAGTCTTGCATCTAGAACTATTAACAGAACATGAAGGCATTGGTACTACTGCTAGCTAGTGTACGTCATCACTACTTAATTTGCACAAGTTATATAAATTTATTAGCAAAGAAATTAAATAACAATACCCCAAAGGGAGATCCAAATGGGATTAGCTGCCTTCCTATTATTATACTGCTAAAGACGGATTATTCTTGAGATTACTGGATTCACGTGAACTCAATATATATGACACTTTAAACCCTCCCCGGGCTAGAAAAGCTCCATTTATCTGAATAAGAAGCAGGCGTATTCATCGTAGAAGCCCCAGAACCACACTTGGCTACAGTCCTAACACTCTCTATTAGTGCCTCTGTACGTGCCTCATGTGACAAAATTTCAGACAATTGTTGAGGGCTTATTAGTAATTTCACCTTCCACACTCCAGTACTATTGTACGTAGGAAATATCTCAGCTTCTGATGATCTCTTTAGCACCCTCTGATTATCACATGACATCCTATAAGGTGTTGCCTGAGGTAATAAATTACCACTATTACTACCATTACAAGTAGTAATAATATTGTCACTTTTTTCTTCTTCTTCTTCTTTGGATTTAGTATTATAATGGTTTAATAGAGGGAGGAGATAGTATGATTCACCAGCTTGAAGTTCTTCATTGTGAAAAAGTGGTGGAGAGAACATGTCATGGCTACGATATATGGCATGGCCTGGGAATTCATTGGTGATACAATTGGCTGTTATGGGTGCATATAACTCCATGATTCCACCATTGGATGTGACCACTTTTATCATCTTCTTTTCTTCTTCTTCTTGATCAACTTCTCTAAAACCAAATCCCTTGAACACACAATTTCCCATCTCAAGTACCTAATTAGCATACAAATTAGGACAATTGGAGATATGCATGAACTCCGATGAACAACGTTATTCAGTACATGTGCTAATGCAAGACATATCATACAGAACTGTCGAGGTGCTTGAAAATTGGTCTGAGCAATATTTTTACTCAATACATATATAATAAGTACCAGATGGAATAGACGAGATGTATTATGAGCTTAACAAAATATGCAATTTTAACTATACACTCTCGGTTGAATTGCTACGACAAGGGCCTTCCTCAAGGGAGGATGTCATCTGTTGATGGCTAGCTCGTAAAGGCAAATATTGGACTAGTTTTGTTGTCCAAAAAGAATATGTATTGAAAAGGAATGACAAGGTTTTTTATAGATAGGAATAGGGATGTCGCGTCGGTGGGAAGTTTCTTGAGAGTGAAGGGGTTCTTTTCTTTTTTCTGAATTTGGAATACAAGAAATGTATCTAATGCTGGCATTAATAGTCAATCCGAAAGATTACAAGTATGAAATATGAAGTATCCTTTCCTTCATAGTGGCAGATTCTTACATTATGCGTGTAGTGTTTTGCTATATATAAGTTGTATAAAGTGGTAGGACCAGCTTCTGCTGGCTAAAGAGACAAACTATAGGTGTAAATTATGTCAAATAATTTTTATTGGTTTTTCCCCGTTACAAAAAAGATAAGCCCCTTAATCTTAGCTTAATGATTCTACCGTTAAGATTTACCTTAATAATGAGCAATTTAATAGGAGTAATTTAGAGATGTTTTTGTTTGATTAGGTAATAGATGATACAAAAAGATCTAACTTTATTATTACTGTGATAAAATGAAAGAAACGGTTCAAATATAATCGGATTCGGTGCTTAATTATTCAAAAAGTGTTGATTCATCTTAATATCGTAGAGATTGTGATAGAGCAATCAAGATCATGGCTTATGTGAGAGATCCTTTGGTCAACTGTCGTAATCAATGTGTCTCATTTCTTTGGTTTATGTGTCATTCCCGTTTATAGTGGTGGCGCCCATCCGCCACCTCTTTTGCATGTCATTTCTTGGGAGAGTAAGACTTCTTCAAGTTTAAAAAATTCCTTTTTCTAAAAACAAAATGGTTTGTTTTAAAAGTTAAGTGTTTGATGAAGCTTTAAAAAAAAAAAAGAAGGTGATTTTGAGTAGAAGTAGAAGTAATTTTGAATAAGCAGAAAAAAATAGCTTTTTTCTTGAGAAGTACTTTTGAGAAAAATACACTTAGAAACACTTTTTAAAAACTTTGCCAACACTATTTACTGCTTAGAAATGCTTTTCAAATTAATTAACCAAACATAAACTGTTTCTCACTAAAAGTACTTTTGAAAAAATAATACTTCTCAAAATAGGCTGATTTTTTCAGTTTAGCCCAATAGGCTATAAGCTAGCAAACAAGCAGAGAAGTTTAAGGGTATCAATTGTTCGATTCGGCTGATTATTTTATAAAATTAATATTATATTAAATTTTTAGTTACTTTATTGTGTATAACTAAAATAAAAAATTTCAAAATCGTCTCATTTATCTTCGTTTCTCTTTGATACTGGTATGATACGATTAATTTTCGATATTTTTTTAAAATGTTCACTACCAAAAAAAAAGGTTTAGCGACGGATTTTAGCGACAAGTCATATTCCGTAGCTAAATAACAACGGATTAGCAGCGAATTTAATAGTTTGTCGCCAAATAAGCTACAAAGAATTCGTATCAAATATAAACTTTATGTAAGAGTTGCCAGTAGAAGTTAAAAAGCAATAACATTTTGCATAGATTTTTTTACTGTTAAAAGGTGATAAATCAACAGAACATGAAAGATGACCATACTATGTGTATATTGTCTCAAAAATACTTTTCAAAAAAGTATTTCTGGAGAGAAACTACTTTTCAACCTTTCAAAATAACTTTTGCTTCTANTACGCTGCGCCTGCACTGACGTGACTTGCAAACAACGCTGACGCTATATAGCCATATAGGCAACGCTCGGGACCACCTCCCTTCGCTTCAGAGTCTTAGGCGCAGCTCTTCTAGTCAGAGAAGAGTCCAGTTGCGAACCTGTGCACTCCTATCCTATTGTTGCTTCTATCACGATAGGGAATCGTGTGATTCTTTCTATCCCCGTACTTTCTCGCTCTTATGGAGTTGTATTCCCTAGGTTATGCAGTTATCTTCCCTGGCCTTACAGTAGTCAAGGAAAAATTATTTGAGCTTTTTCGCTTTTGTTCCTTCTTTCTAGAGTGCACTAACGGAAAACCTGAGATAATTCTTAGCTGCTGTGGAAGTTAGCGTCTTAAAGAAAGTAAGTGCTTGTTGCTCCTGCTCTTATAGTTAGATAAGGCATTAAAAGCATACCTTATCTCAGGGGCATGAGTACACTGCTTTTCACACTCGAAGTCTCCTACTGTGTGATGTGTGCGCTTTCAACCAATAAGACTGCTTGCTAAACGAACCACTGCTGACGAAGTGCCCCATACCCGCACTAAGGGGTAACCTGAGGTAAGGTATGAAAACCAGTCTTTTACATTGAAAGAAGTTGGGACGAAGTTGTCAATAATAGATTACCTAGAGAAATAGGTATAAAGAAATTTTCACCCAAGATTTAATAGTTGGCCCATTCTCAGCCTCGGTAAAGTCCATCTTGTTGCAATAGGAATGAACAAAAACAAATAAGTTTTGGCTAATGTGATAAAGATACCAATTAGTGTTCCAAAGACTTTACTCCTTTTATTTATGCCAAATAGCTCAGGAACAAATATGTACGGAATAGAAAGATTCCAACCTCCCAAGTAAAGAACTGTTACAAATAACGAAGAAACTAGTAGATTCAGATATGAAGCAATGTAAAATAAACCAAATTTGATACCTGAATATTCGATTTTAACTTCTGCTTCTATGCGAAAATATTTTTTTCTTCTAAAAACTTAACTTTAACACCTTAACTCTGAAAAAACTACTTTTGGCTGAAGAGCAACACTTTAGGCTAAAAAAGCTTGACGAAATAGGCTACAAGCTAACAAACAAGCAAACAGAAATTAGGTCCTTTGAGGGTTGGAGGTAGAAAAATACTTACTGGCCTACATTAAATTAATTAGTTATTATAGTCTAACATTAAATTAAAATAATATATTACTTATCACTATTTAAGTGATAAATTATTATATACAAGATACATATTGTGTATTCATTTGCTCGTACAAATAAAGATACAAGTAAAAACTTTTTTTCCTTTTTGTTGTATTACCTTTTTTGTTCATTTTGCCACTACCTTGCTTCTATTCATATTATTCTTTTAAAAAGATTTTGGCACATTCAATTGAAAAGATATGTTTTTAATAATTTTAAAATAACAGTATTAGTATAAACTACTCTTTATCTATCCTTAATCTTCTGATTTAATTCACATTGCACTGATCGGAATACTAAAGATAAAATTGAAACATATTTTGAAAACGTTAAATATTAAAAAAAAAATCAACTTACCATAATGATTAACATTTAGCACTGAAGATATTATCTTCCTTTCGGTAAGTTACTTTCCTCGAAGAAAGAAATAAAAAAATGGGATTGTTTAATCTAATGGTCTAATCCATTAAAGTTTATGTAGTTGTAGTATAGCCAATATTAAAAGACAACAATTTTACCCAAAAGTTAACGAAGTAGAGTCACGGGCAGAATTGCATTATTGGATATAACTGCACATCATTTCCCTAACTAAAGTGAAAATTAATAACTGCACATCGTTTCCCTAATTAAAGTGAAAATTAGACGAAGAATTAACTTAAATAGCAGTTCATTTAATTATTAAAATTAAAATTAGCTTGTAAATATATAATATATATGTATAGTCTACGTATAATATATGTATAACTATATATAATTAATATATAATTTATATATACGGGTTATAAAAAGTAAACAGTAAAATCAATGCTAGGTTATTCTCCATTTGGAGTCACAAGTTGCAGAGCCAAAAGCCTAAGACAACGCACTAACCGAATAAAAAAAAACTAGGGATAATAATATGATATTTAGCATCAAGTAATAATTGCAAATAATGACTGTAAGCCATGCTCCACATGTTGGTTGACACACACGACTTTTATTTGGTCTAATATTCTCTTCGATCTTTTGGAAGAGATTCTAAGGTGAAAGCTTATATAGTCACACCTTAAAAAGACACAATTTGAGGATTTTGCTACACTTTTTTCACCTCTATTACATAATATAGTGGTCAGTATAGGGATTCACACAACAGGAGTATGCATATTTCAATATAAAGGCAAAGGAGACAGTAGGAGATGTGGTGGATTGCATTTTCATTTTTTATCAAAAATTTTGAAAAGTATTTTTTTTTAAAATACTTTTAAGAAAAATATACTTAGAAATATTTTTTAAAAGTTTGGTCAAACAATAATTGATGCTCAAAATTATTTTTTAAATTAATTAACCAAACATAAATTGCACATCACCAACAATACTTTTTAAAAATCACTTTTTTAAAATAAGTTATTTTTGAAGCTTGTTCAAACATACTAATAATTTTTTATTACTTTGTAATGTAATTGATTAACATGTATTCTCCTTATGCTGTTACATAGCCAAAGCTTTTCTTTGATGCAGTTTGGTTGAGAAACAGTTTGTCAAAAGCAATACTCGACACTTCTCTCAGAAAGTGTGAGCAAATTAATACACTACTTTTTCATGTTTGAATAAAATACTAAAGCATCAACAATGGCTTTCTGAATAAACAAATCCGAACTCCCTTTCATAAATATATAGGAGTAGGAATTACCTTTCGATGTTAAAGCAAAGTCAGTGAAAGAATCTGAGCAACCAATCTAAATTTTTTAAGTAATGGGTAAAGTAGCCCAGAAAATTACATATCTTTTTGGAGACCTTCACAACCGATGAGGACAAGCGTATTTCTCTAACATAAAGGCGGATATATCATTAGAGGAACGAATTCAATTGAACCCATAATTGATGACACGGAACATAAATTTATGTGTAAAAATCTAATAAAATTACAATAAATAGTATATATGAAGCCATAATTTTAAAAATATAGTGGGCTCAATGCTGAAAAAATTAACGATTAAACTAATAGAGTTTAGATCTTGAATTCACCTTTGCGTGTAATTCAATTCATAAGTTTACACGTGGACGGGATGTTTTTTTTCTTTTTTTTGAGAGAGAGACTGAAGAGTGGTCTTAATATACAGAGACCAAGCTCAACATGCTGAAGAGTAGCATGAAACTAAGAGGTCGTTTGGTATGCAGGATAAGATTATGAAATTAAATTTATATAACGTTTGGTTGACGGTATAAATTTATCTTGGTATAATTTTAATCTCAGTCCTAATACAGGATATCTTACCTTATTCCACAATATTCCATCAAACTTGGGATTATATTATCCCACCTTTTATGGGGGATAAATTATATAATCCTATGATAATTTAGCCCGCGTACCAAACGACCCGTAAGAGGAAAGAGTAGGCTCAACATGCTAAGGAGTGAGCTTGGAAGAAGAAAGTTTGCTACCTGATGGGCTGAACTAAGAGCGAAGAAGCCCAGAGCGGAATTACTGGGCTTAAGTGAGAGTGAACTCAGTGAAGCCCAAAGCATAATATATGATGATAGAAAGTTATTGTGCAAATGGACTCACCAAAGTTTATAAGCTTTGATCATGTACCCAAAATATTTACACAAAAATGAATGAAATAGCCCAAGATATTACAAAAGAGAAATGTATTTCTCTAACCAAATCCAGTCATATGTCGGGAATTTGGTGCCGCAAGACAACACTTGATCAGTAATGGCATTAAACGACACATTTACTAGTTTTTGGGGTGGAAAAGAGTGATGAGAAACTAGCCAGCTCAATAGCGGGCCACCTATTGATCACCTTTGTAAAATTTCAAAACTCTTCCTTTAGATTTTGACACGAGGACCAAGAGGTTGTGAGTTCGAGTCATCCCAAGAGCAAGATGGCGAGTTCTTGGAGGAAGGGAGCCGAGGGTCTATGGGAAGCAGTCTCTCTATCCCAGGGTAGGGATAAAGTCTGCATATATACTACCCTCCCCAAACCCCACTAATGAGATTATACTGTTTGTTATTTCTTCCTTTAGATTTTACATGTGTTAAGATGCTATTACAAATTTCTATGGCTAGGAACCAAAGATGACTTTTGTGAAGCAAGGCAAGGCCGTAGGATTGATTATATGCTTGTTGGAGATCAATTATCATCCACTAGTTTAATTAGTGATTGTTGTAGATATTTTCTTCAACTAAACTATAAAATATTGCACATCTTGTAATCCTAATAGTATTAATTATTCTTTTCACAAAGTCCTAGAGGTCGGTTTATGTGGGGCATCCATCTTCCGTGATTTAATGAAGTTTAACATTTAAATATTTACTATTCATTTGGTTTACGAATAAGTCTTGCGGAAATTAAAGGACGACAACTATCATAGGTAGTGCTCGTATTTAAAATTTATGACTTCATTTTTAATTTTCTTTTAAGTTATTGAGTTTTAATTAATAATTATGCATATGAAATATATATTTTTAAATGAATATAAAGTTTGTACTAAAGATACTGGGTTCAACCGAACTCATACTTCGGTGTCTAACTCCGCTGCTGAAAATTACATCACGAACATTAAATATTAACGGGAATATTATATATTTAATTTATTGAATTAAAAAAATGATACCCAAATATAATATAAAAATATATATTTTTTGTTACACTATTAATGACTTATACCAATTTTAAAGTTCAACTACTACTTAATTGAATTAGTTGATTTTTAAGGATGGATGAACACTTAATACTATAATAAAACCATGTTTAACTATCAATCACATATTCATAAGTTAAAACAACTTTAAAAAAGAGGTCAAATTACTAAGTTAAAATATTTCGGACCCTTATTAGTTATTTCTGGTCAAGTGAAATTTTTAGTGGTACCCACATAAACGTGGCAATGCCCATTGCCCAGCAAAATATCTCCTTTAGTTTGGTCCCAAAACATTTAAAAAAATCTCCATTAATAGGGTCCCACCTTAAAACTTGAGGAGCCTTGAAAACCACGATTTTAAAAGAAAGATTCGGTGCAAAATCAAATTTGTGGACTAAAATAAAGCCACTAATTTTTGCCAACCACTAAACCAATGACTACTCATCTTTAGATTTACACCAATTCCACGGCTAAAAACCAAAGTTGATTTTAGAAAAAAAGGAATAATTTCTCCTTTGATCCCTCAATTATTAATAAATTATAATATTTGTCCTTATGATATTTAATTTTGAGTTAATTATAATATGCATTTTTAGTCCTTTTATGTAGGAAATATGTTGTTTATAAATTATTTTAAGAACTATATTATCTTCAAATACGCAAAAATAATACAGTTAGACCTCTCTATAAGAAAATATCGTTTGTAATATATATTTCACTATAACGGCCAAGTTTCTTTTGAACCAATTTTTCTTGTTAATATGTTCTCTATAATAACACTTTAATATAGCAGACACAAAATATCAAAGTAGACGAGACTGTTATAAAGAAATTTGATTATACAAATTTACCATAAAACATGAAAAATTACATGATTTAATAATTAAGTAATTCATTAAATTTATAATGATTTACGAGTTGAGGGATCAAAAGTGCACATTTTAATTAGCTGAAGATTAAATATCCAGAATTAGATATTACAGGGACCACAATTAGAGTTTATCAATAATTGAGGGATCCAAGTGAAAAGTTCCTTAAGAGAAAACAACTTAAAGATATGTTTGATCGGACATAAGAATATTGTCCACTAGTTTTAGCGGGCAAGTCATAGATATTTTTCTTCAACAAAAACTTAAATAAAGAAAAGAAAAAGGATTATCAGTTTTTAGTACGTTTATTCTTTACACACAAAGTTGTAGAGGATCTGTTGTTTTGAAGTGGATTATTATCTGTTTTCTGGAAATCTAATTTTAGAGTGAGATATTTCTGTTTATGAAAAATGGGTGAAGCAGTGATGATGAGTGAAGGAGGAGGAGATGGTCAGTGTTTGAAGAAAATGGTGCTTAGAGTTTTATTGGTAGAAGCTGATGATGCTACTCGTCAAATTATTGCTGCTCTTCTTCGTAAATGTAGTTACAGAGGTTCGCCATCTTTATTCTTTCATTTTGTCTCTTCTTTCTGCAGTTTTAATATTGATTTAAAGTTTTTTTGAGGTTAGCCGTGTAATTAGCCCTTATACTTGCGTCAAGGTAGACTGTGTGAATCATACCCTTGGGGTTGGGGTGCGGACATTGCGTAAACGCGATAGGATCGACGGATAACTTACAATACTATGTCATAATAGGTCAAGTTATACTGGTGTAAAAAATTCATAGCATGTTAATTCCTTTAATTTTACTATTGCTCAATTTAAATCTTGAATGAAATTGGCTAGGAGATGTTGCTGGGTTTTAGTTGATTAAAGTCCTTATGCTTCTTTCTATTGATCTATTTTCTCAAGTGTTGAATAGTTCTCTTGCAGATGGTTTGAAGTATTGAAGAAAAATGAAAATTTCCACCTTTGTAGAAAAATATTGGTTTTATATTTTACTTAATGAGGAGGATATTGCCACTTTCAGTTTTGATTGTCAAACTGGAAGTTTATGTTAAGTTATGGGTGAAATTAAAAAAAAAAAAAAGAAATTTGAAGAAAAATAAGGTGTAAGTTAAAGTTTGTTGATAGTTGTTCTTCTTTGAAGATTTGTAAGTGTTCTGTAAGTGGAAAAGAAGACCCTTAAAAGTTCACTTGTGAACTTTGAATCAGGTTAAGGATGGTGTTTGAGTTATATGTTGTGTCCCTCATATAAAAAGGTTTTCAAAAATATATACATAAGTAAACAGGGCAGCTCGGTGCATAAAGCATCCAGCATTCACTCAAGGTCCGGGCCGCACCTTAAGGGGTGTTATATACCCTATGCAAGCATTAGTGACTGCTTCCACGGCTCGAACCCGTGACCTCTAGAGGTCACACGGAAATAACTTTACCGTTTCTCCAAGGTTCCCCTTCATATACATAAGTAAACAATTAAGTAAAAAAATATTTACGTAAGTCTTGGATTGCACTTGCTACCTAAGTTTTAGTTTGAATTATTTGATCCTCTACCAAATGTTTTTTGTCGGATGAATCAGCAAAGACGAGGGCAATGATGTTGTGTCTTTGATATTAAGCCGAAAGAAATAGAATGGTTTCTTTATTTCTTTGTTTCGGGAATGAATACTTAGGATTTAGTTTAGGCATTTAGCCTGTCCGTGCCTTCTATAGTTTGTCGTCTGAATAAAACCGTTTTCAGCATGAGCCTTTCAGTTATCAGTACTGAGAATACAATCCTTTCGTTTACTTGTCCTCTTTTCTCCAGGTAATAGCATGGAGGATATAATATCACGCTCATCCTGCACCCGGAGATTTCTAGTGGTATTATAACTCCATGTATTCTTCCTATTCTATGCTTCTGCATTCGCTGATGCTTCCCCTTGCCACGCCACCCCTTAAGATAAAACGGAAAGGATGCAATGTTTCTGTAAAATTCCATCTTGCCTTGAATTTCAGTGACTGGTATCATAGTCCATCACATTTTACCAACCCGACATCCACCCCTCAATTTATTTGTTTCTTCAGGATCTTTCTGTGATATGTATTTGGTTGCCTGAGAGGCGCGTATTAACTCTATGTTTTAGCACATAGCATCTGCAGATCTTCTGCCCTTTGTTTTTTGGAACTAAAGAAATAATAATTTGTTTTGACCAAACAGTTGCTGCTGTTCCCGACGGTTTGAAGGCATGGGATATACTTAAGGAAAGGTCACATAACATAGACCTTGTATTGACTGAGGTTGAGCTGCCGTCAATATCAGGATATGCACTGCTTACTTTAATCGTGGAGCATGATATGTGCAAAAACATACCTGTTATAAGTATGTGATGTTTTCTTGATCTCGGCTCTTATTTTAATGTTTCATTTCACAGGGAGTTATGAGTGCTTAATCTGCCTATTTGTTTATGCAGTGATGTCATCCAAGGATTCCATTAGCACGGTCTTGAAATGCATGGTTAAAGGAGCTTCCGACTTTCTTATGAAGCCTGTTAGGAAAAATGAGCTGAGGAACCTGTGGCAGCATGTTTGGAGAAGAAAAACCGTATGTTTAAATCTCGACAAAGAAAAGAAAATATTTAAAATGGTTATCAAATTTAACCAATTGAATCTAACAAGAAGTTATTTTGTTTCACTTTGAATGCTCAGCAAAGTGCTGGAAGCCGTCCTCAAAATAAAATTGTTGAAAACCAGAAAGTAGCTGTGTCTGAGAACGAAGCAGCAAGTAATTATTCTAGCGACAATCTGGCTTCTATTCAAAGAGGAAATGACAAATCTAGCGATGCACAAGTAAGTGATACCTTCTGTGTTCATGACCTCATTTAACTGAGATATATGAGCACCATCATCTTGTACTTAATAGATTTTGACATAACATGATGATCTATATGTAATTCTTTTGCGCCAACTTTAAGCTAATTTTGTTAAAGTTCATTTTTTTTTCCAACAAAAGAAATTGACTAAATAGATAAAATGCTGATTTTTTGTTGCACTTCAAGCAGTCAAGTGCCATCAGATTTTCTGCGGATAGTTTATTTTACATCATAAAAGTTTGAAAACGAATATCATTTCCAAAATGTATGATATGATGCATTACATATAGATCAATGCTTTCTTTGAATCTGAAAGTGCGTGTATTGCAAATATGCAGGGCATCAAGGATATTAGATGTAGAGATGCTTCAAATATGTGCGATGATGAATGTCATGAAGAATGTGTTGAAGTGGTTGAGAGATCATTTATGCCGAAAAGTAAACCATTAGGTATGGAAAGCTACTCCCTTTCGTCTCTTCACAAATTGTAGAAGAATATGACTAAGCTTTGTACTGACAAACAATCGTCTCTAGCAAACATGACTAGCTCGGGAATAGGAACTTCTTCTTGCACTGGACCTTGCAGCTCAGTTGCTATTAGTTCAGAGGAAGGCTCTCTTTGTGAAAATACTTGTGCTGTTGATGAAGTTGATTGCCGGTTGAATGAACTCTATTCTGCACCTTGTACTGAAGCAGTTGACTTGATTGGGAAATTTGAAAATTGCTTGGCTGATAACAGCCATTCTGATGAAAGAAAACAGAAATCAAATGTCGCTTCCCGGTTGGGACTTTCTTTGAGAACATTTAATCCCAGTTGCTCAAATGATGACGGGTCCAGAGAGCAGAACATGATAAGTCATTCAAAAGTATCCGCCTTTGCTAAGTAAGTTTTGCCTTCCTGTTTATTGACATTCTAGTGTTGAATTTTCCTCTTTGCTAAGCGGATTCCTCAAATATGAAGTAATATTGTAGGATTTATTACTTTATATAACTCGTCACAGATTATATTCATGGGCCCGTCTTGGAATTCAACTTCTGCAAATTATCTGTTCTGCAAATCAAATTGAATTCATTAAAGTTTTTCTCTTATGTCAGATATGAAAATAAGAAGACAATACAATATCTTTTCTCTGGATTGACTAGCAATTCTGGTCCATTCATGGAAGGCTCTAGTGCCTCTACTTTGGAGCATGATGCTTCATTGACTGAGAGTGAGCAAAACGCAACAGCTCTGGTTATGCGCCAACCAGGAAATTGTAAAGCTGCAATATCGTCGGACAACCAACTAAGCTTTATTCCAGTAGAATCAGGTTATCAACAAGTACAGAGTCCTAAATCACAATCTCCACTTCCAACAAGTTCTTTGACTTATTCATCTTCCGAAGTACAAAATCTTGAGCACGACAAGCAGCCATTTGATGATACTACAGTTCACTCTGAGGACAATGCGGAAGCAGCAGGTAACCAGAAGTTAGTAGCTGAGAAAGAAAGAAATGATTCTGCAATTTGTGGATCTAGTGATTTGGGAAGTGGCTTAACAAATAAGCACAGTAGCTCTCATTGCGGAAGTACTTCCAATGAAGCTATAGAAAGTTCCCCAGCAGTTGCAAGTTCAGGGACAGATCCTGTTTCTGAGAGTGTGAACTACAATGACAACCTTCCTCATGATAGGACAAGAGCAGAGAATCATAACACCAGTCAAAGGGAAGCGGCACTCGTGAAGTTTCGGTTAAAAAGGAAAGATAGATGCTTTGAGAAAAAGGTATCTACAACCTTTGTGCTAGAGTCATTATTCAACTTAATTAGATATGTTGCAATAACTTTAAACAAGTGCATCTTCAGGAATTCATCTCTATATTCTGTTTAATTAGCGGCATTTTTGCTAGCTAAGTATTTGCCCTTAAGAGAGATAGAACAACAACAACAATAACAACCCAGTGTAATCCCTCTAGTGGGGTCTGGGGAGGGTAGAATATACACAGACCTTATTCCTACCTGAAGAAGGTAGAAAAGCTGTTTCCGGAAGACCCTCGACTCAGGAAACAGAAACAGATGGAAAGTTATTAGCTAAAGTTAAGGCTAGATATTATATATCTTGTTGCATGTTGTAAAGCACTATAATAAGCAAACCACCTTACTTTCTCTCTCCTAATAAAGCAGATAATATCAATTTTTGGCGTTCCATATACTTGAATGATCAAATTTGTGGACATACCACAATATTATTCAGAAGTGGCCAACATTTAGTTTAAGTATCTTCTTTTTGTCTTTCAGTATACTGATATTATTTTTGCACAGGTTCGATACCAAAGCAGGAAAAGACTTGCAGAGCAGAGACCTCGAGTGAAAGGACAGTTTGTTCGTCAGCTGCAAAACGAAACTTAGTCTTTGCATAGCCATTCTCACTAATGTCTTAGACAAATGTAGCATAGCCATGCAGATACAGGTTTGTAGTATTGTGTGTATGTCCTTGTAAGCTTGGGAATTAAGGGATTGACAATAGTGCAACTCAAGATGTTGAACTTTTGTGTGTAGTTCTTGGGTTTATATTCTTAGTAGGGTGAAATTTGTTTTGCATTTAGGAGAATTTGTTGTTTGGTAAACTCTTGGAAGTATTTGTAGTTTGTTATTCCTATAGTTCCGTTTTGTTTGACGCCATAGACTGCGCTGGGAACTTAAGTATTCACTGACTTGTGTATTATGTAAATAGTTAGCAGCAGAAAAATATTAAAGGACAATTATTTCATACCTCCTACCACACATGGACTTGTAATTTGTACTTTCCTTATGGTTTCAAATATTATTTATTCTTTTTTAATTTCTTTCATGTTTTGTTTATGATAGATTCGTAACCATAGGATACGATCCTAATCAAAATGCATATATTTGTCTCATACACTATAGGATGGTGAGAAGAGATATATTTTACATCCTAGCGGGGTTATAATTGGAGATACTATTATTTTTGGTGTAAAAGTTCCTATAAAAATGGGAACGCCCTACCTTTGAGTGTTTGAACTATTGATTTACGTAATTGGAAATAACCAATTAGGTTTACGATGACACCTATAAAACGATCACTGATTCAATTTGAGTACCTCTGCAAGATAGACCTCAACAGAAGAAAACTGAAGAGTAACGACAGTAAGTGATTGAGTTCAGTAGTTCCTCATATATAAATATTGACTCTAGAGATCTAGTAATAAGGAGAAGATAAAATTGTTTCAAGTACGAACAGAACTGGAAGCACCCATTCTTTTAAAGAGAGGAGGACGGGTTATTCATATTTCATTAGAGGAGTAATTTCCTTTTTTTCTTCCACATATGTTATACTACTCCATCCGTTTCAAATTAGATGAGGTACTTTCCTATTTAGTCTATTCCAAAATAAATGACACATTTCTAAATTTGGAAATAATTCAACTTTAAATTCTTCATTTTACCCATCTTACCCTTAATGCGAAATTTTTATAACCACACAAATGTCATGGCCCAACAAAGTTTTTACCCCTTAAGCTTTTAAGACTTCAAAAGTCTTTTTTTTCCCTTAAACTCTGTACCGAGTCAAACTACCTCATCTAAATTGAAACGGAGGGAGTATTTGTTAAGAACAAGGATGTCCTCGTAGTACAATTCAGAGATTATAATCCTACATCTTATGTTGGATAGAAAATATCAAGATATGGTATATAATTTATATTAATTTTAACTAATACCAATAATCAAACACAAAATAAACATAATTTTAAACTTTATGCTGAATTAATATCCTAATTCCGGTAACTAAACGACCAAAGCACAAAAGCAATTGTTCCACGGCAACTCTAAAAACATTTCCTACCTAAACTCATTCAAACATTATTAGAAAAAGAAAAAAGGAACATAACAAAACCAACTGTTATAAAACTGGACACAAAAAATGGTGAGGAAAGTAGCTCCAATCCATTTTCTAGGTGTCACCATATAACTCCGCGGTTACATACTTAGAATTTACATTTAGTTGGCAGCTAGCCAAGAATCTTTGTAATCAATAGTCGTAAGCTAAAGTTAAAAAAACAAAACAAAAGGAATTGCACTGAAACAACTAGCTAACTTCTCTTCTCTTATCACTAAGCAAATAGAGAACCTAATTCTTCTCTTTTCCTTTCTTTTTCTTCCACTTGACCCATTAGATTCTCTTTTTTTCTACCTTTTTCTTATTGTTCTCTCACCACTATCACTCACTTAGCAATTCAAAGCTGTGCCTAACTCTCTCCTTTGCTAAAGCTACTTGGTTTTGGTTAAAATTGTTCAAGAAATTGCTTATTATGTAAAATATTGAGGTGAGTCTTAATTTTATAATATCTTCTTTTCTTCTCTTCTTTTGGTTAGTGCTTATATAATAAGGATTTTTCTTCTTCTAACATCTCAATTATATACAGGTCAATATCGACTTAGATTTTTCTTTCTTCTAACATCTTAATTATATACATGTCAACATCGACTTAAGAAAAATAGTCATAAGTAAGGTGGAGTTTTGAGCAATTTTAAGTTCAAGAAATTGCTTAAGTAAAATATTGAGGTGTCTTAATTTTATAATACCTTCTTTTCTTCTCTTACAGTGCTTATATTATGAGCTAACATCTAACTTATATACAGGTCAACACTGGCTTAAGGAGCAATACGAGCGGAAAAGTATAGCTACTTGTAAGGTTGGAGTTTGGAGAAAAAAGCAAAGCTAATTAAGCCAATTTGTACAAGATTTAACTAGAAGAAATTCCAAAAATGAGTGATCAACAAAAGAGTCAAAATGAAGGTGGCTATACTCAAAGACCATCTCCATTATCATCATCTAAAAATCCTGCCAAAACTTTGTGCACTTTTCTACTAATTTTCCTCATATTAGCTGGTCTCACTTTGCTCATAGGGTGGCTAATTTATCGACCTCACAAGCCAAATTTCACTCTAGTAAATGCTGCAATTTACCAATTAAACATCACATCCCTTCCTTATATCTTCACCACCATGCAATTCACAGTGTTAGTAAGAAATCCAAACAGGAGAGTCAGCTTGTTTTATGACCAAATTTCAGTTCTTGTTTCTTACAAGGGTCAAGCAATTACACCTCCAGTGATGCTGCCACCTTTATTTCAGGTAAGAAAGGTTATGAAATGGTCGGGTTGTGCTAAATTTAGATGAGTTAAAATAGGTCGAATTAATAAGTAAGTCCGGTCATAACTTGTCCCGAATTTCTTTGGGTCAAAATAAACGGGTCAGTTTGAGCTAACCAATGTGTCATAACTCAAACCAACCAATTCAAAATCATTTTTCTTTGTTTTCTTTTTTCCTTTTAGGGACTTTAATTACCAAGCAAATTAACAAATTTTAATGTATCAAAACTTCATCTAATCAACAAAACACATTTGTTTTTGTATTTTTACATTTGGATACGTTTTTTTATGGGCTAATTTGGGCAACGTGACTGACCAAATTGATCCAAGCTTTCACATGGGTAACTTGGGTTATCTCTAAGTTGACCTGCTAATGAATATATGTCACGTGAAGTGCACAAACAGCTATTCTTAGAGCTATTATTTAGGGATTAGTCAATACTTATTTTGTCCTGAAAATTTGAACTAAAAATCTTAGTTATTAGATAATTCAGGATATAATATACTTGTGTCCTGAAAAAATAAAACTAAAATTCAGGACACATTGACTAATTCTTAAATAAAAGCCCTTAATAATGGCTACCTGGTGTCATTTCTACACATTTATATGTCCAGTCTAACTCGTCAACTTGCACAAGATAGATGAGTTATATTTTTTTCGGCTAAATTTGATATCCTTAATTTCAGGATACAAAAAGCACGGTGCCCTTGTCGCCGGTGATCGGAGGAGCGTCGGTGCCGGTATCGGTGGAAGTTGCAAATGGGTTGGTGGTGGATGAAACGTATGGGATGGTGGCTTTGAGACTGGTGTTTATGGGTAAATTGAGATATAAAGCTGCATTTATAAGGACTAGACATTATGGAATTTATGTCAAGTGTGATATGTTGGTAGGGTACAAGAAGGGTTTTGTGGGTCAAGTACCTTTGCTTGGTTCTCCAGATTGTGAAGTTGATTTATGAATTTCGTTTTCCTTTGTGAATAAATGACAAAGTCATGTACTTAAAGATTGTGAGCTTCCAATTAGGAAACTGAATGATTAGAAGGTGAACTGGAGACTTCTTTCTTCTTCAAAAGTTACCAAGTTCTAATCATAATTGTGTTTTTTTCCATTCCAGCCTTCAATTTGTAATCAAGAGTTCAAGTTATATAGTGGCGGATTCCACATATCGAATCCGTGATCTATAAGTCACACAAAGACAACTTTACCGTGCTCCAAGACTCCCCTTCAAATTAGAATAAGTCCGTAAGTTCACAATGTTTTTTGGTTTTCTGTCTAGTGGTCGGCACCTGCATTGGTGTTGAGGTTTTATTTAAGATGATATAGTCTTAAAATGAGGGTGAATGGAAAATGAAGGGAAAATAAAAATTTTGAGTAAAATTTTAAGTTTTCCCCTCTTGACAATAAGACATTGTCCCATATTGGAAGAGGAAAAGATTTTTGGTGGGTATATATATAATTGCTCTTCCTGTAGCTCTTAAAGAGTTAAGAAGAAAGCAAGCCTCGCGTCGTCGTCGTCATCGCTCACTCGGCTTCGGCTTCGGCATTCGGCATTCGGCTTCGGATTCGGATTCAAGCAAGCCTCGCGCCGTCATCGTCGTCGCTCGCTCGGCTCGGCTTCGGCTTCGGCGAAGAGGAAAATATTTTTGGTGGGTATATATATAGTTGCTCTTCTTGTAGCTCTTAAAGAGTTAAGAAGAAAGCAAGCCTCGCGCCGTCATCGTCGTCGCTCGCTCGGCTCGGCTTCGGCTTCGGCGAAGAGGAAAATATTTTTGGTGGGTATATATATAGTTGCTCTTCTTGTAGCTCTTAAAGAGTTAAGAAGAAAGCAAGCCTCGCGCCGTCATCGTCGTCGCTCGCTCGGCTCGGCTTCGGCTTCGGCGAAGAGGAAAATATTTTTGGTGGGTATATATATAGTTGCTCTTCTTGTAGCTCTTAAAGAGTTAAGAAGAAAGCAAGCCTCGCGCCGTCATCGTCGTCGCTCGCTCGGCTCGGCTTCGGCTTCGGCGAAGAGGAAAATATTTTTGGTGGGTATATATATAGTTGCTCTTCTTGTAGCTCTTAAAGAGTTAAGAAGAAAGCAAGCCTCGCGCCGTCATCGTCGTCGCTCGCTCGGCTCGGCTTCGGCTTCGGCGAAGAGGAAAATATTTTTGGTGGGTATATATATAGTTGCTCTTCTTGTAGCTCTTAAAGAGTTAAGAAGAAAGCAAGCCTCGCGCCGTCATCGTCGTCGCTCGCTCGGCTCGGCTTCGGCTTCGGCGAAGAGGAAAATATTTTTGGTGGGTATATATATAGTTGCTCTTCTTGTAGCTCTTAAAGAGTTAAGAAGAAAGCAAGCCTCGCGCCGTCATCGTCGTCGCTCGCTCGGCTCGGCTTCGGCTTCGGCGAAGAGGAAAATATTTTTGGTGGGTATATATATAGTTGCTCTTCTTGTAGCTCTTAAAGAGTTAAGAAGAAAGCAAGCCTCGCGCCGTCATCGTCGTCGCTCGCTCGGCTCGGCTTCGGCTTCGGCGAAGAGGAAAATATTTTTGGTGGGTATATATATA
This sequence comes from Nicotiana otophora, assembly GCA_000715115.1. Lineage (NCBI taxonomy): Eukaryota > Viridiplantae > Streptophyta > Magnoliopsida > Solanales > Solanaceae > Nicotiana > Nicotiana otophora. Next base: position 3,679 of record AWOL01S0003946.1, on the reverse strand, counting down.
GTTGCTCTTCTTGTAGCTCTTAAAGAGTTAAGAAGAAAGCAAGCCTCGCGCCGTCATCGTCGTCGCTCGCTCGGCTCGGCTTCGGCTTCGGCGAAGAGGAAAATATTTTTGGTGGGTATATATATAGTTGCTCTTCTTGTAGCTCTTAAAGAGTTAAGAAGAAAGCAAGCCTCGCGCCGTCATCGTCGTCGCTCGCTCGGCTCGGCTTCGGCTTCGGCGAAGAGGAAAATATTTTTGGTGGGTATATATATAGTTGCTCTTCTTGTAGCTCTTAAAGAGTTAAGAAGAAAGCAAGCCTCGCGCCGTCATCGTCGTCGCTCGCTCGGCTCGGCTTCGGCTTCGGCGAAGAGGAAAATATTTTTGGTGGGTATATATATAGTTGCTCTTCTTGTAGCTCTTAAAGAGTTAAGAAGAAAGCAAGCCTCGCGCCGTCATCGTCGTCGCTCGCTCGGCTCGGCTTCGGCTTCGGCGAAGAGGAAAATATTTTTGGTGGGTATATATATAGTTGCTCTTCTTGTAGCTCTTAAAGAGTTAAGAAGAAAGCAAGCCTCGCGCCGTCATCGTCGTCGCTCGCTCGGCTCGGCTTCGGCTTCGGCGAAGAGGAAAATATTTTTGGTGGGTATATATATAGTTGCTCTTCTTGTAGCTCTTAAAGAGTTAAGAAGAAAGCAAGCCTCGCGCCGTCATCGTCGTCGCTCGCTCGGCTCGGCTTCGGCTTCGGCGAAGAGGAAAATATTTTTGGTGGGTATATATATAGTTGCTCTTCTTGTAGCTCTTAAAGAGTTAAGAAGAAAGCAAGCCTCGCGCCGTCATCGTCGTCGCTCGCTCGGCTCGGCTTCGGCTTCGGCGAAGAGGAAAATATTTTTGGTGGGTATATATATAGTTGCTCTTCTTGTAGCTCTTAAAGAGTTAAGAAGAAAGCAAGCCTCGCGCCGTCATCGTCGTCGCTCGCTCGGCTCGGCTTCGGCTTCGGCGAAGAGGAAAATATTTTTGGTGGGTATATATATAGTTGCTCTTCTTGTAGCTCTTAAAGAGTTAAGAAGAAAGCAAGCCTCGCGCCGTCATCGTCGTCGCTCGCTCGGCTCGGCTTCGGCTTCGGCGAAGAGGAAAATATTTTTGGTGGGTATATATATAGTTGCTCTTCTTGTAGCTCTTAAAGAGTTAAGAAGAAAGCAAGCCTCGCGCCGTCATCGTCGTCGCTCGCTCGGCTCGGCTTCGGCTTCGGCGAAGAGGAAAATATTTTTGGTGGGTATATATATAGTTGCTCTTCTTGTAGCTCTTAAAGAGTTAAGAAGAAAGCAAGCCTCGCGCCGTCATCGTCGTCGCTCGCTCGGCTCGGCTTCGGCTTCGGCGAAGAGGAAAATATTTTTGGTGGGTATATATATAGTTGCTCTTCTTGTAGCTCTTAAAGAGTTAAGAAGAAAGCAAGCCTCGCGCCGTCATCGTCGTCGCTCGCTCGGCTCGGCTTCGGCTTCGGCGAAGAGGAAAATATTTTTGGTGGGTATATATATAGTTGCTCTTCTTGTAGCTCTTAAAGAGTTAAGAAGAAAGCAAGCCTCGCGCCGTCATCGTCGTCGCTCGCTCGGCTCGGCTTCGGCTTCGGCGAAGAGGAAAATATTTTTGGTGGGTATATATATAGTTGCTCTTCTTGTAGCTCTTAAAGAGTTAAGAAGAAAGCAAGCCTCGCGCCGTCATCGTCGTCGCTCGCTCGGCTCGGCTTCGGCTTTGGCATTCGGATTCGGATTTGGTCAAATGATCGATTGATTGATTGATTTTTTGGACCAAATTTATTTGTTAATAGTAAATATTAACGTAAGATTATCCGTATTTTTTAACGGATATGTTCCAATCCGTGTCCGCCTAATGCTCTTCCCACCATGGCCAAGTATTTGCTCCACAAACAAGCTAGTGCATGCTCCACCATGGAGGGTGGAGGGTCGTTCATCTTCAAAGCTGGCTGCTATAAATATGTGCAGCAGCTGTTGAAGAGAGACACAACACCAAGACACCAAAAACTAAAAAACGTTGGCTATACATTGTACTCTTTCCTCTCAGCATTTCCATATGATTTTCTGAGTTTCTACTCCTTTGTTCTGCATTCTTTTAACTTCAAACAAAACAACTGTAAGTGTGATTTGCTACCGAACTTTGTGTTCGCTGAAAAACTGGGGTTTGAAGTACCGCTATACCAGTGTGTGATTCGTTCTATCCTGGGAAGAAATAATCCATAACCTTGGGTACTAGGAGGGGATTAAATTTCTTAAGGAAACACTGTGAATTCAGTGGGCTCGAATACGATTTACTGTTTCATTACGATAACTTATATTTCATAGAATTATTATTTACAAATACAGCAATATTGGCGGGACTAACATTCTTAAGGAATCTAATATTTATTTATGTATTTGTGTTATTCTTATTATTCTGCAAACTAAAACCTTTGTGATTTTGTGTACTCCCGTTTTGGAGAGTAAAGCCTTCGTGGCGTTTTGTTGGAGATTAAAATCTACGTGATTTTCTCCAGTTTGAAAACGTTTATTAAACGTTTGTTTGTGTCATTCTTTTACAGAAAAAATGACGACTGAAAGCGAAAACCAAGCTGTTCCGACGGTGACTGCCAACGCATCGACAAGCCGAACACCGGCGTTGCCATCGGCAGAAAAATCCAAAAAATTTTCCGGGATTGATTTCAAGCTCTGGCAGTAGAAGATGTTCTTCTACTTAACTACGTTATGTCTACAGAAGTTCATCAAGGAAGATGTTCATGATCTGTCAGATAAAACTCCAGAGAATGAATGCTTTGTCGTGATTGACGCGTGGAAGCATTCTGATTTTTTATGCAAGAATTATATTCTTAGCGGACTGGAAGATAATCTGTATAATGTATACAGTGGCATGGAGATGTCAAAAGAATTGTGGAATGCGTTTGAAAAGAAATATAAAACTGAAGATGCCGGGATGAAGAAATTCGTTGCCCCAAAATTTTTGGACTACAAAATGGTAGATAGGAAGTCTGTTATTACCCAAGTCCAGGAATTGCAAGTGATTATTCATGATCTACTTGATGAAAGTCTTGTCATCAATAAAGCATTCCAAGTAGCAGCAACGATTGAGAAGTTACCTCCGCTGTGGAAGGACTTCAAAAATTATTTGAAACACAAACGAAAGGAAATGTCCCTTGAAGATCTCATTGTTCGGTTGAGAATCGAAGAGGACAATAAAGCTGCTGAAAGGAGAGGCCGTGGAAATGCAACAATAATGGGAGCAAATATTGCTGAAAATAACAAAAAGAGGAAGAAGGCTTCTGTTCCGAAATACAACCCAAGCAAGAAGCGGTTCAGTGGAAACTGCTACAACTGTGGAAAAATCGGACACAAATCTACCGAGTGTCGTGCTCCGAAGAAAGACAAAAAAAGGGTCAAGCAAACATGGTAGTAAAGCATGATGATGTTGATAACTTGTGTGCCATGCTTTCTGAATGTAACTTGGTGGGAAATCCTAAACAGTGGTGGTTTGATTCTGGAGCAACTCGCCATGTTTGTGCAGTTAGAGAAGCTTTTCCTACTTATGCTCCTGCTGGACCCCGAGAGACAGTTTATATGGGAAATGGTTCAAGAGCAAAAGTTGAAGGATATGGGAAGATATTTCTGAAAATGACTTCTGGCAAAGTCATGACTTT
>AWOL01S0003945.1:13601-25170 GCA_000715115.1 Nicotiana otophora | reverse complement strand
TTCGGGGACGAATTCTTTTCAAGAAGAGGGGAATGATAGCATCAATGACAAGGATAGAGTTTTAGAAGCTCCAAGGCCGCTTACAAGATCTCAAGCTAAAGAGTTGCACTCTAAGGTTGCTGGACTTCAATGGAAAATAAAGAAGCTTTTAATTGTAGAGGAAGAGCTCAAGCCCAAAGTAGATGAATTATCCAAGTTTTACAATTATTTGGTGATCCAAATTGAAGTCCAAGAGGAGGAAGATTGGGCCACCAAATCAGCCCTTGAAGTCCACCAAAGGGGCTCAAAATGAGCTTAAAAGAGGTCCAAAAGGGGGTGTTTCAAAGGGAGCCCAATTGGAGTCCAAATCAATGGCCCAAACTAGTAATTTTAAGGTCCAAATCTGCCCTAAAGGGATTTGGCCGCCCCCCCACCTAATTGTAATAACTGTTCTTACTCCTTAGCAATTACCCTACCTAATTGTAATGAGTTTTTATGCCTTAGTAACCACCCTACCTAATTTTAAGGACTTTTTGTGCCTTAGTACTCCTATAAATAAGGAGTTCTTCTCATTCATTGAGACACTTCATTATTGATTAAGTATATCATACTTTGAGAGTTCTTTTGAACCTTTGTTACTTGTGCTTTGAGATTTATCTTTCAACCTTTACTAGTTCATAGTTCAAGGTAGTAAGATTACTTCTCTATTGTGATATCTTTGATTCCTTTGTGGTATTCTTAGAAGGCGATTAATACTAGTTATTAATTGTTGTCTCAAGTTACTCGTAAAGCGGTCAAGATCCGAATCTATTGTTTTGATTTGCTTTTAAGTAAAGGCGTTTGATTTCTTCAATAAATCAAGACGTTGTTACTTTGATCTTGTCAAGGCTATAGAACTTGCGTTCTTGGAAGTTCTTGGAATTCTTTCCTTGAATTTTCCCATATCCTTTATTTTCTGCCCTTTAGTTCTAGTTGCTCAATTCCTTATTGTTATTGCTTCCGCATTTACTTTTCAAATTCTTACTCTAGTTTAGATTTCCGACCTTGTCGTTATCAGAATTACTCTATATCTATGGAGTAGTTCTCTTTAGGGATTGATGAATTTGGTGTATTGAGAATTGTTTGTGGATATTAACTCTAGTTTTTATGTATTAGATCGTTTTGGGTGTTTTAATTATTGCATCTATTTTTACATGTTCATGTAATCGAAAGAGGCATAACTTGTGATGTTTTTGCATTATCTTGTTGATTGAATTCATTGATTCTTCATAGTAATCGAAAGAGGATAGTTGAGTTATTGTTTAGACCTAGTTTGGAGGATAATCGCAAGAAGTTCTCCTAAAGACCAATCCACTACGAATTCCTGCATATCTTCAACGAGCTTAACTTAGTTCATCTTGTGAGGCTGAGACTTAATCGAGAGAGGAGTTTCCACTGAACATTTCAACAAATAATTCAGTGAATTCAAGAGACTCACTTGAACCTTATAAGTTAATAGACTAGAGTTAAATCCCAGACAAGTATCTTGCACCTATCCAATCAACCCCTATTTTCTCCCATTGATATCTGCTTTTCTTACTCTTGTTGCGATTGTCATTAACCAATAGTTTAGACTTTTAGTTAATTTTAGTTTTAATCACACAAATCTAAATTATCTATCATCTTGGATAGCAATTAAACTAGAAGCTACGAAAACACTGTTTAAATCCAATCCCTGTGGATACAATACTTTTTATACTATATTCGACTAGCAAGCATATTTAAAAGTGTATTTTGTTGTCGTCAATTTTGGCGCTGTTGCCTGGGATTGGCAATTAATAGTGTTTGAAATAATTTGTAGTGCGAATTCAAGAATTTTTCTTTTTATTTATTTTTCTCTTTTTATGATTGGTGTTACTTGATTGTGCGCAGGCTACATGTTAGATTGGTGCATGACTCGATCCTATGGTAAGCAAGTGCTTCCATACAAAGCAGAAATCGAGAAACAACTGTGACAGTTGAGGAAGGAAAGAAATCTCCCCGAAAATATAGAGAAGGTTGGGCAATCCTCAACCAAGGAAGTTGTGGTGGGAGATGATGATAATGTTGATTTGGCTGCAAGAGAGGCAGCCCAACAAAGAGAAAAAACTGCACGAGATGCTGAGGAGACAACCCTTCAAAATGCACAACTTGTCTATGAAAAGGAGAGGGCTCGGAGAATTGCTCAGAATCTACCTTTGGGTGCAAACCAATTCGGAAATATAGCTCCCGATGATGGGCGACCACTGGGTAATTATGCTAGGCCAGTCTACAACCAAAGCTTATCAAGTGTGAGACCACCTCTAGTTGCAGCTAACAATTTTGAGTTAAATAAGAGGTTGCTTCAAACTCTTCAAAACAGTTGTGTGTTCAGAGGAAAGATGAACGAAGATCCAAACAGTCATCTAATGGACTTTGAAGAGATTATGAACACCTTTCAATACAATGGTGTGTCACAAGATGCAGTTTACTTAGGGGCATTCCCCTTCACTCTCAAAGATGATGCAAAGCACTGGCTTCGAAGCATTGCCTAATGGATAGATTAGAACATGGGATGAGATGACCAGAAAATTTCTTGACAAATATTTCTCATCAACTAAGATTGGCAAGTTTGGAAGAGAAATCCATAACTTCTGCCAGAATGAGACTGAAACTGTGTTTAAAGCTTGGGAGAGGTTTAATGAGATAGTGCAAAACCGTCAACACAGCGAAATTGAACTCTGGATGCAACTCCAGGACTTTTGGGATGGATTGACACCCGCCGCTCGCAGAACATTGAGCAATGCAGCTGAAGGTGCAAATTAGTGGCCCTCTGAAATTGCTGAAAGAAGAAGATCAACTGGTGTTCACCATGTTGACGCTAACACATCGGTGCAAGTACAACTTGATGCCATGGCCAAAGAAATAAGGAAGCCGACCTTAGCCTCGATACATAGTGAGCCCCATGCAGCGTGTGATATATGTGGAAGAGGACACCCTACTCATGAGTGTAAAGCCTTAATCGAGGAAGTTAATGCTGTTGGGAATTGTAACTTCAATGCAATGGGTCAGAAGCACCCCGGTTTTTCATGGAGTTCATATGGGGGTACTGCAAATGCATGGCAACAAAATAATCCCAGATTTCGAGGAGAAGGAGCTCCTGGTTTTGCGAATCAGTCGAGGCCACAGTCCAGCCTCAACATTCCACTCATCCTGGGCTAGAAGATCTAATGAAGTCCTTCATTGTCAAGACAAATGAGAGATTAAATGCTCATGGTTCAGCTATCAAAGAACTTAGCACTGGTTTGCGAAATTTGGAGAAGCAAGTGGGACAAATTGCAACTGTATTGTCTGAGAGAATCCCAGGTACACTGCCATCTGATACTGAAAGGAACCCCAAAGAAACCGTGAATTCTGTGACCCTGAGAAGAGGGCAAGTGCTGAAAGATCCCACTCCAGTCCAAAAAGAGGTGGTACCTGAAAAAGAAAGTTAGGAGAAGATGAAAATTGAAGGTGATAAGAGGACGAAAGGCAAGAAAGGAGCTGACAAAAAGAAGAAGGAGGACACTTCGAGAAAGGAAGATCGGAATGAGAGCGAGCACATGCCTGCTCTATCTTTTTCCCAAAAGCTGTATAGAGAAAAGCTGAACAAGTAGTTTGGGAGATTTCTAGATATGCTGAGACAGGTTAATGTAAATTTGCTATTCACAGAAGTTCTCTCACAAATGCTAGCTTATGCCAAATTATTGAAGGAGATCCTTACAAAGAAGAGGAATATAGAAGAGACCTCTGTGGTCAAGCTCACAGAGCATTGCAGCGCAATCTTGCAAAACAAACTCCAATAAAAGTGTGGAGATCAAGGGAGTTTTTTACTATACATTGCTCGTTAGGCACTCTTAATTTTGATAAATCTTTATGTGATTCTGGTGCCTCAATTAATTTAGTGCCTTTGTCTATATACATGAAGCTGGAGAATAAGCTTGGAGAGATAAGGTCTGTGCCAATATCTTTGTAGCTGGCAGACCAGACAACTATAATACCCAAGGGGATAGTGGAAGATGTCTTAGTTTGGGTAGATAAGTTTGTATTTCCTGTAGATTTCATAGTGGTGAAGATGGAGAAGAATAAAGAGGTCTCCGTTATATTAGAAAGGCCATTCTTAGCGACGGCCAGAGCAATATTAGACATATATGATAGTAAGCTCATGGTTAGAGTGGGTGAGGAGACGGTGACTTTCGAGATGAATGTGGAGATGGGGTGAGAAAGGAGAAGCCAACTGTAAGTGTAGAGTGGAGAGTAAAAAGCTCGAAAAAGAAGGTCCCAGGGAGTGAGAAAGAAAAGTGTAGGGTGTACCCCAAGAAGGCTGAGAAGAAGTTGTCCGCGTGGATGTGTGCACTATTTCGGGCACGAAGAATGGAGCCCAACTTTGACACAGACCCTGACTAGAGATTCAGGGAAGTTTTCTCTACCTTATGCTTTTTAATTGTGTGTCGTGGGGACATGCCACAAATTAAAGTGTGGGGTGGGGGATATATTTGTATGTATGTTGTATGTATATTAATTTGGTTAGTTTCTTTTAGTTAGTTGTAGTAGTTTGATAGAAAAAATTTGGAAAACCATAAAATTTTTAAAATTCTCGATTTTTTCCCGACGATGGATGTCATTCGACGGGTTTCTTGAGGGATTAAAGTTGAAAGAAAAAGACAAAAAGATTTTCTTTTGTTAGGTAGTGTAATAATTTCCCCTTGGTTTTTCTTTGTGTCGCGGTTCTTTTTCAAGGGTTTTGTTTGAACCGGGTGTAATTAGTTTTTACTTTTATGACAAGTACGAAACCTTGTGCTATGATTTGAAATGAAAACAATATTTCTTGACTCTATCAACAACAACAACAACAACAACCACCCAGTATAATTCCACTAGTGGAGTCTGGGGAGGGTAGTGTGTACACAGACCTTACCCCTACCCTGGGGTAGAGAGGCTGTTTCCAAATGACCCTCGGCATCCTTCCCTCCAAGAACTTCCCACCTTGCTCTTGGGGTGACTCGAACTCACAACCTCTTGGTTGGAAGTGGAGGGTGCTTACCATCAGAGCAACCCACCTTGTCAATTTCTTGACTCTATCAACAACAACAACAACAACAACAACCACCCAGTATAATTCCACTAGTGGAGTCTGGGGAGGGTAGTGTGTACACAGACCTTACCCCTACCCTGGGGTAGAGAGGCTGTTTCCAAATGACCCTCGGCATCCTTCCCTCCAAGAACTTCCCACCTTGCTCTTGGGGTGACTCGAACTCACAACCTCTTGGTTGGAAGTGGAGGGTGCTTACCATCAGAGCAACCCACCTTGTCAATTTCTTGACTCTATCATGCCTTGATAATAGTGAGTCCTTTAGTTGAGACACTTAGGCTCAGTTTTTGACTCTTGCATTAAGTACTTTAAATGGTATGATCTTAACTTTGCTTAACTGCTTTGACTAGAGTGTCTTGATAGTCCGATCTTGAGTGAGTTATGTGCCAGTGTGTGTGAGGTTTTGTGTTATTCTGTGTATTACATTTGATGTCTAGAACTTGCCCCGTGTATTTGCAAAGCAAAATAGTAGTTTTATTCAGTCTTGGAAGTGATATAGGCAGTTCTTTATTGAGCTAGTTATATATTTTACCCACCTAATTGTTATGTATCATAGTTAACCCTGTTGAGCCTGTAATCCTGTTTCTTTGGTAACCACATTACAAGCCTTATCCATTTGTTTGAATTAACCATCTATTTGAACTATTTAACTCTCGTGAGCACTTGAAATTGTATGAACTTTGTAAAAGTTAAAGTGTGGGGTGATTGGGTTGGTTTTTGAGTGGAGCTAATGAAATAAGGAGAAAGGTACACTATTTTGAAAAAGTAAGAGCCACTTAATTTAAAAAAGAAAAAAAATTATACATAGTGTATTGTTGCAAAAATTATTCATTGATAAGTGGTAACTTTTGATGTATTTGTGCTTAAAGAAGTTGGAAGTTAATGTAAATTGATGTGAAGGTGGAGTATTGGTTTGACATAAGTGTCCAATGAAAGTCCCTACTTCATACTTGACTGAATGAGCTCAATTAGTGGAGTAGTACACTACGAGCAAGCCTATGGTTCATCTTCTGTGGCATATGAATGTTGTTTCTGAGAGTGATCGAATTCTTTTTATTTGAAATTCCTAATTGTTCTTAAATTTGATTATGTGGGGAACTACTCTCTTTTGTTGTGAGGGCACGTGATTCATAAAGGAAAGGTACTGTCGTTGACCTCTGTGTTAGAGTAAGTGAGCAAGTTATAAATAATGCATGGTGCTGTTGAGTCAAATCTTGAGGCGAGGATGTTACGTAAGAGTGCTTAGTCTATTTTTTAAATATTCTTGGTATGATGAGTTATGAGAATTGTTTAAAAAGGTCGTGTCATTATAAAGTGTAGTTTGATTGCTCGAGGACGAGCAAAGGTTTATATATGGGGTGTTGATGGTAGGCTATCATTGTGTGTTTTAGTTGCTTATCGCACTCTAATTTACTGCACTTTAATTGAGTTTGTGCATTAATCGCTAGTGTTTTGCACTAATTGTGTGTTTTATGCCTTGTAGGAGTGATCCCGAGCTATGCAGATGTTATGGAATGAATTCAAGCTATTCTGGAGCTTTGAAGTCTGAGTAAAAGCTCAAGAATTAAGTTGGGATCATGTTCAGGGATCAACGGACAATCATGTTCTTAACGAAAGAAACGGAGAATCAAGAAGGACACAATCCAGGCACGCGAGCGCGCACTGGGCGCGCATGTAAGGCAGAATACCTTCCAAAGTGCGTGGCCATATGCACGAGCACACTCCCCGGTGCGCTGCCGCGCACTTCCTATTCCGGAAGGAGTCCTATTTTGCATAGGAGAAGGTGTGTTCGTTTGTGCCCGACCCTACTTGGTATATATACATGGAAAACGATATTTTTGGGACTTTTGACATACTTTAGACATAAGGAAGCTAAGGAGAACTGGGAGAGGCAAGAGCACAAGGATTTCATTATTCAATCCTCACTCAAGACAAGAGTTTGGATCGTTGTATGTTTTCCTTCGACTTAAACTTATTTGTGATGAATTACTCAATATCTATGGAGTAATTCTCTTTAGGGATTGATGGATTTGGTGTATTGAGAATTGTTTGTGGATATTAACTCTAGTTTTTATGTATTGGATCGTTTTGGGTGTTTTAATTGTTGCATCTATTTTCATATGTTCATGTAATCGAAAGAGGCATAACTTGTGATGTTTTTGCATTATCTTGTTGGTTGAATACATTGATTCTTCATAGTAATCGAAAGAGGCTAGTTGACTTATTGTTTAGACCTAGTTAGGAGGATAATCGCAAGAAGTTCTCCTAAAGACCAACCCACTACGAATTCCTGCATATCTTCACCGAGCTTAACTTAGTTCATCTTGTGAGGTTGAGACTTAATCGAGAGAGGGGTTTCCAGTGAATGTTTGAACAAATAATTGAGTGAATTCGAGAGACTCACTCAAACCTTATAAGTGAATCGACTAGAGTTAAATCCCAGACAAGTATCTTGCACCTATCCAATCAACCCCTATTTTCTCCCATAGATAGAACTTTGCTTATTCTTGTTGCGATTGTCATTAGCCAATAGTTTAAACTTCTAGTTTGGTCTTTTCAGCCTCTCGTTAGGTCTTCTCAACCTCTCGTTAGGTCTTCACTGAAGGATTGTCCACCTTCTCAAGCCTCTCTACTAAATGGAAGTGATAACGGATGACTTCCGTTACTAAATGGAAGAACTTTTCAAACTAGTTGATAGTTGTTCCCTGGTTGCACCCCACAATGGGTTCTAATTTACTAAATCACATGTTTCTGTTTTCGGAACATCACGTGTATAGAGTTTTGGGGGAGAATCACTCGGTACGGGGCCTCCCGTGTGAGGTCAGATGATGGTCAACAACTCAGGCAGGAAATGCTGAAAAGCGGCTAACGATGCAAGAGCTCTTTTCCCCTTATACGCTCTAAAAAAGTGTATGCCGGGTTTTTGGACCCTATGTTGAGTAAGGGTTCCAAACCTTTCAAAAGTGATAGGTATGTGTTGTTTCTTGGCAATATCGTTCTATATTATGCAAACCTAAAAAGAGCGATGGAAAGTGGATTTCAGGTTCAATCGTCTCGAGAAGGTATTAGCCACCGTGACCATACTTTCGTAAAAGCACCATTGGGTGGTGGTTCCTCTCCTTTATCTTGAACCTCGAACAAAAAATTGATCTTGCCATCAGATCGACTAAGAGTTTCGAATCGAAAAAGTAAACTGAACTTGACTTAAGACAAAGGAAGTGAGTGCCGAAAACAACCGCTTTCTTAAGGCTTCAAATNCAAAAGTGATAGGTATGTGTTGTTTCTTGGCACTCTCTTTCTATATTATGCCAACCTAAAAAGAGCGATGGAAAGTGGATTTCAGGTTCGATAGTCTCGAGAAGGTATTAGCCACCGGTGACCATACTTTCGTAAAAGCACCATTGGGCGGTGGTTCCTCTCCTTCCTCTTGAACCTCGAACAAAAAATCGATCTCGCCATCAGCTCGACTAAGAGTTCCGAATCGAAAAAGTAAACTGAACTTGACTTAAGACGAAGGAAGCGAGTGCCGAAAAAAAACCGCTTTCTTAAGGCTTCAAACTACTAGTCATTAAGACTACTATGAATGAAAAGTAAGGAAGTCCTTTTCTTGACTTGGCCTGCGTGCATTATACCTAACCTTTTAACTTGATTTCAATCTCAACAAAGAAACGAAAGCATAACTCTTTGCTTGCTTGCAGTGCCTCTTAGTCTTTAATTTTAGCCTGCCTTGTGAAGATCTCTCGGGTGTCTACGGTAGATACGATCAGTCTCGTAATGAAGAGAAGTCTTTTTCGATATTGAAAGGTATCCTCACGACAACTCAATTTGTCCGGTAAACTACTCGGGGCTCCCCATGATTTAGTAAAGAGGAGGGGATATTTTTTATTCATCGGGGGTTCATTCATTATCAACTAAAAAGTGGTTGGCTAATTAGTGAGGTCTTAAAAACGTCATAGAATTCATGATCAGTCATTCCATTTTTGCTTTCAGCAAGTAGGTGACACAAATCTATGCTTTTTATCTTTCAATGAGATACCAATTGTTTGGATGCGTTTGAAAGCCACGAGATGACTTGCAGAATAAATTCTTTCTAGGTTTGTCTTGTGTCTCTGAAACAAACGGTCCATTTGTTGATGGGCGAACGACGGGGATTGAACCCGCGCGTGGTGGATTTACAATCCACTGCCTTGATCCACTTGGCTACATCCGCCCCTACCCCCGCACAGGTTGAAGTCTCTATCTACGATCAGATCCTTTCTGAACTCCCCTATGACCGCTTATCAAAGAGAAGCTTTTTCCTATACTATATTGGCAAGTTTATTGTTGTGTTTCGGAATTAGGGGAAACAAAGCTTCAACAAGTAGAAGCTTCCTGGCAAAGCTTCAAACAAAGAGGTTGGGCTGTTCACTTCATTGATTTAACTTCACTTTACTTAATATTAAAGATAGGGGCCGGGCGGGAAGTGAAGGCTCATTTAGTAGACAGCGCGCGAGCTGCAAGCACCTACTCCTATCAAAACGAGAAGCAACAAGCAAAACTTGAACTTGAAGAAGCGAGCCTCTATAAGAGAAAACCATTGCGCGCTAGCCCCTTGTCTTGTATAGGGTGGAAAACCTGCGCACCCCTAAACTACAAGCTTTCTTTGAAGCCCCTACAACATGGGATATTTGAAGAATCCTCTTTCTACAAATNTTGAAGTCTCTATCTACGATCAGATCCTTTCTGAACTCCCCTATGACCGCTTATCAAAGAGAAGCTTTTTCCTATACTATAGTGGCAAGTCTATTGTTGTGTTTCGGAATTAGGGGAAACAAAGCTTCAACAAGTAGAAGCTTCCTGGCAAAGCTTCAAACAAAGAGGTTGGGCTGTTCACTTCATTGATTTGACTTCACTTTACTTAAGATTAAAGATAGGGGCCGGGCGGGCAGTGAAGGCTCATTTAGTAGACAGCGAGCGAGCTGCAAGCACCTACTCCTATCAAAATGAGAAGCAGCAAGCGGAACTTGAACTTGAAGAAGCGAGCCTCTATCAGAGAAAGCCATTGCGCGCTAGCCCCTTGTCTTGTATAGGGTGGAAAACCTGCGCACCCCTAAACTACAAGCTTTCTTTGAAGCCCCTACAACATGGGATATTTGAAGAATCCCCTTTCTACAAACCTTTCTATAATATAAGAGAAGCTCTTCGAGCTTTCTTCGCATGCTTGAGCGCATCCCCTTTCTATTAGTAAGGTTGTCAAATTTCCTTTAGTTCCTTTATGAGTATAATATAAATAATAGGGGTAGGGGGGGCGCTAATGAGCAAGAAAACAGATGTGCTAAGGCGCAACTTCGTGCAGCTGCTACGCCCTTGCTTCTTGCCTTATCTTTTACTAGGAAACTAATATACATAGAAGCCTATAACACCCCGAAAATTTCGCAGTACTTAAGTGTAAAGCCCGGTAAAATTTGCAAAGAAAATAATATTTCATGGTGTCGGACTAGGCTTACGTGTTTGAGGAGCGGCTCGGACGTTTTGGGTTGAACAATGCACCAGAAAGTAAAGGAAAACATTTGGCATTTCTGCGGTCCATTATGCGACCGCAGAACCACTCTGCGGACCGCATAATGGCCGCAGAGTGAGGCAGTTAATTGGGTCAGTTGGAAGCAACTATGCGGTCGACTATGCGACCGTATAACTGTTATGCGGTGCATTATGCGACCGCATAACAGTTATGCAGACCGCATAGTGACTACATAAACTAACATTTCTTTTGGCTATTTTGTAACCAATTATGCGACCAATATGCGGTCCGCATATCGGTTATGCGATCGCATACCTTGTTCCGGAGCTCCATTTTTGGGTTTTTAAAACCCGACCCTATTTCGTTAAATACACTATTTGGGACATTTTTAAACATAATCTGATATTTTAGAGTGAGAGAGAGTGCCCTAGAGTGAGAAGGTGTTCTTCAATAATTGTTCTTCAATTCTTGCTCAAGTTTTGGAAGATTAAGAAGGGAAACTCACTAGGTCTTCATCCTAGAGGTAAGATTCTACACCCTAAATCCTAATTTCGAAATTTTCTGAAAATGGGTAACTGGCAAGATAATTTTTGGGCATGAGAGTTGTTTATTTTACATGCATGTGTTATCGAAGGGTGTTTGATAAAATGCTCAAATGAGCTCGAACCATGATCACCTTCCTAATTTTGATTCAATTTGTTATATTTCTACAATAGATTGAAGTTGCTAAGAATTCCGGAACATTTAGAGTGTAAGGAAGCTAAAGTGAGGTATGTTGGCTAAACCCTTCTCTTAGAATTGAATCCCACGATATTCATGTAAATTATGTAAGTCCCGAATGATTCATTATGCGACTGGCCATTCCGAATACGATTGGGTTGAAAGATATATATTCAACAAGCATCCTAAATGCTTTATTCATGTTATGTTACCAATTGAGGATGTGTTAAAATACGGGCTGT
>AWOL01S0003945.1:0-12088 GCA_000715115.1 Nicotiana otophora | reverse complement strand
TTGTTGATGATGATAATGATATTTGAAATTGATAAGGTGAGCATGAAATACTGAATATGGCCAACATGCCAAGAATGACCTTATAATTATGGCCATTAGTGCCAATGAAATGAAAAGATGTGAAAGTATTATGAAATGCGATGATTGATATAAAAAGGTTGATGTCTCAAATAAGACAGCCTAGCCAGTCGGATCGTGATCGGACACCATGCCGCACACATAGTGGTGATTGTGTTGAAAATTGTAATTGAAATTGTGATTGTGGTCGATGTCCCTAATGGATAGCCTAGCCGATGGTCGTGATTGAACTCCGTGTTAAAGACGATGGTATTGATATTGAGAGAAATTGTGGTTGATGTCTCTACTAAGATAGCCTAGCCGATGGTCGTGATTGAACTCCGTGTTAAAGACGATGGTATTGATATTGAGAGAAATTGTGGTTGATGTCTCTACTAAGATAGCCTAGCCGATGGTCGTGATTGAACTCCGTGTTAAAGACGATGGTATTGATATTGAGAGAAATTGTGGTTGATGTCTCTACTAAGATAGCCTAGCCGATGGTCGTGATTGAACTCCGTGTTAAAGACGATGGTATTGATATTGAGAGAAATTGTGGTTGATGTCTCTACTAAGATAGCCTAGCCGATCGGGTCGTGATCGGACTCTGTGCTAAGAGTACGATGGTACTGGTATTGTGAATAATGGTATTGGTATGGTGAATAATGGTACTGGTATTGTGGACAATGGTATATCGATACTAAAAATCTCCCAATGTGAGATATGTAAATTAATTTGAACACAGTCTTGATCTTAGGGTTTGATGTTGATTAAGGCTTTCATTGATATTATGATAATCTTGTTTGTATTATTTGTCATTCTATTGAAAGGATGTTTAGTTATACATACTAGTGCTATTCGACGGTAGTAACGTCCCTTTTGCTGGGGGCGTTGCATCTTTCAATGGATGTAGGTGGTTCCACAGCAGGAGATATTGATCAGTGACAGCAGTGCACTTTCTTCCCAGCTGACTTGGTGAGCCCCACTTCATCCCGGGCTTATGTATCTTTTGTACTTTGTGTATTCGGTTTGAGGTATAGTCGGGGCTTGGTTTCCAGCATTATCATTGTACTCTTCTTTATCTATAGAGGCTCCGTAGACATAGTGTGGGTTGTGTATTGGTGCTAGGGAAAGACAAACTATGTTATGTTGTGGATGTATTACTTGTCCATTTGAGACTTTAAAAAAATGATGAAACTATTGGAGATGAATTGGTATTGTAGACATGAACACATTTTCGTCTAATTAATGATAATATGTATTATCTCTATTCATGGATGAGTTTGGGTATAATGAAATCTAACAGGCTTGCTCGGTCGGGTTCACTCGGTTGAGCGCCGGTCGCGCTCCTCAGTTTTGGGGTGTGACAAAGCCCTTCTTTCTCAAAGTCAACTTTCTCCCTTCTTGCTTTAGTGAAATAAAGGGCGCTAACATGACCTTCCTTCAGCTGGCTTCGCCCTATCTATTCATCTATTTTCTCAAATGAATATTTAGGGATCTCTCTTGTTCATAGATCTTGAAACCATATCAATATCCATTTCTCAATAGATCTATTTATCGATAGAAAGATATAGATCTATGTGTGGATCTATCTCCATATCTAAATATGGAAGAATCGACACAACAAGGGTGTAAACAATTGGAAGGTTCTCACCCTGTCCCCGACATTGTTCTTCGACGATGTCCCGCGGGAGAAAGGAGCCACCATTCTCTTTCTTTCTTCAATCATTCCGATCAGGACAAGTGGTACGTTTCGTCCGCCTATCTACGCTATTTCTCTGTCTTCGTTCATGATCATGTTGGGCGAAGGTAGTTGTAGAGGAGAGGATGTGAAATGGCGACGGAGGGCCTCCTTCCCCACCATTCCGCCCTATTATTGATAGGGTTTTACTGATACTGAAGATAGCTTGCTTACCAAGCCGCCCACTTGAGAAGCTAGTCGCCAAGAAAGAAGCGAGGAGGAAGANGTCCCCTGGGCGAAAGGAGCCACCATTCTCTTTCTTTCTTCAATCGTTCCGATCAGGACAAGTGGTTCGTTTCGTCCTCCTATCTACGCAATTCTCTGTCTTCGTTCGTGATCATGTTGGGCGAAAGGTAGTTGTAGAGGAGCGGCTGTGAAACGGCGATTCCCCCCTTTCCATTGAAGTAGGGAGGGCCTCCTTCCCCACCATTCCGGCCTATTATTGATAGGGATTTTACCGATGCTGAAGATAGCTTGCTTACCAAGCCGCCCACTTGAGAAGCTAGTCGCCAGGAAAGAAGCGAGGAGGAAGCGAAGCTGTCTACGAAGCTTTGCTTCTCCCCCTGTAGTCGTAATACTCGGCTTGTCGCTACTTTGATTCAAAAGGTAACTGACGGTTCCCGACTTTCTCCACTTTCTGCAACCGTAGCCACTTGTCATTCCGATTACTTCATCCATAAACCTTTTTTTTATTTCAAAATAGTGATACGCTCTAAAAGAGTAAAGGAGAAGCTTCCATTCTAGAAGCTACCGCTTCCCGCCTCCCTCGGGGTGAGAAGTTCCCTTCCCTTTTCTAAAATGCCTGAGTGGTCTGCTCAGCAAACGTACAAAGTGGACCGCAGTTTGGCTGACCCTCTTCTTCCCATTCGGGTTGGGTTGACCTAGAAGTACAGTACGAAAGAATGGAACCACTGGAGAGTCATCTGCAGTTCACATTTGGGCAAAGACGACTGACTTTGGAACCAGAACACGAACCTATTTCCGCTATTTCGGGTTCTTATTGAGCATAGCGAAATCAAGGTTGATGATAAAGTCAACAAAGTTTCCACGGTGTTCTACCTTTACGTAGTCATGGTCCCTAGTGGAAGGCTCCGCACCTGAGCCTCATTAGACTCACCTGAAGTGTAAGGTGTAAGTGAAGAAAATAGAAGAGATGAAGTCCGTCCCTTAGCCTAGTCTATATCTACACCTGACGCTCCGTACCGACGCCTCACTACTACTTTCATTTTTCTTTTATTTTTAAATTAATTAACGGCTAAGCGTTTTCATAACCTTAGCTTTCCTTAACCACCTGACCTTACTTCGTAACCTTAGCCTCCCTTTCTTTATAGTTTTGTAGTTCGACTAAGTAACTTTGTAACCTTAACGTAGTTTTTTTCTTACTGTAGCATAGGCCTTCGCCACTTCAAACGGGCGCTTCGCCCCTCTTTTTTTTGAATTAGAAAGAGCGGGGTCTTACTTATTCAGGGGGGATGAAAGATAAATAAAGGGATTAGGGGGATTTATGATCGGAGAAAGAGAAGGGGCGTGGTTGGTGTGTCACTGGGTCGGTGGGAGAACCCGTAGGAAGGGGGGACGACCAGCCGAATTCACATAAAATATCGCCAACATGAAGACAAGCAAAATCTTGAATTGCGTATAGAAACAAAATGAACCACTTCTATTCTCGGAGCTGAGGTATATGAAGAATGGCTTTTTGGTCCCTTTCGTCCAGTAGTTAGGACATCGTCTTTTCATGTCGAAGACACGGGTTCAATACCTTCTCAGCCTCTCGTTAGGTCTTCACTGAAGGAGTGTCCACCTTCTCAAGCCTCTATACCATACCCTTAGAAAGTGACAATGGATGACTTCCATTACTAAATGGAAGAACTTTTCAAACTATTTGATAGTTGTTCCCTGGTTGCACTCCACAATGGGGTCTAATTTACTAAATCACATGTTACTATTTTTGGAACATCAAATGTAGAGTATTTTGGGGGAGAATCACTCGGTGCGGGGCCTCCCGTATGAGGTCAGGTGATGGTCAACAACTCAGGCAGGAAATGCTAAAAAGCGGCTAATGATGCAGGAGCTCTTTTCCCCTTGTACGCTCTAAAATATCAATCAACTACGTCTTTTCAGCCTCTAAATTCTCAATATAGAGAGGTCTATTGAGAATTGTTTGTGGATATTTACTCTAGTTTTTATGTATTGGATCGTTTTCGGTGTTTTAATTGTTGCATCTATTTTCACATGTTCATTTAATCGAAAGAGGCATAACTTGTGATGTTTTTGCATTATCTTGTTGGTTGAATTTATTGATTCTTCATAGTAATCGAAAGAGGCTAGTTGAGTTACTGTTTAGACCTATTTAGGAGGATAATCGCAAGAAGTTCTCCTAAAGACCAATCCACTACGAATTCCTACATATCTTCACCGAGCTTAACTTAGTTCGTCTTGTGAGGTTGATACTTAATCGAGAGAGGAGTTTCCACTGAACGTTTGAACAAATAATTGAGTGAATTCGAGAGATCACTTGAACCTTATAAGTTAATTGACTAGAGTTAAATCCCAGACAAGTATCTTGCACCTATCCAATCAACCCCTATTTTCTCTCGTATCGTCTTTGCTTACTCTTGTTGCAATTGTCATTAGCCAATAGTTTAGACTTTTAGTTTTAATCACACAAATCTAAATTGTCTATCATCTTGGATAGCAATTAAACTCTAAGCTACGAAAATACTGTTTAAATCCAATCCCTGTGGATATGATATTTTCTATACTATATTCGACTAGCGAGCATATTTAAGTGTGTGTTTTGATCTCGTCAAGCAACAACCAATCAACTAGAACAACACCCTACTGTGGATGAACTTCATCGAGTTTATATGTACTTGTGGGCATGAGCATAATGCCCAAAAACAAATTGTATCAGTACGGATAATATACTGAGTATGTAAAGCCAACATGTGAAACAAGGATAGAACATAAGAAGTATGAGGGCATGCTTTCAACCTGGTATCTGGGACGAGCTTCCAGGGGCATGAACTATGGAAACTATAAACCATGAATCATAGTTGTATGCAAACTTTTGTAAAATCAAGCCACTCATTTAGGGCCATGCAATAATTATAATAAATATTTGGTATACATACCTTCAGGCACTCTTGGGGGCATATTTCATCAATCCATACCCGGCCTCGTAGAGGACTTGATCGTACCTGGCCATACCAGGGCTCGAATACCCGACCGCATAGAGGACTCGGTCGTACCCGGCCACACAAGGGCTCGGTAACCCCACTTCTCACATCATCGTACCTGGCCACACAAGGGCTCGGTCGTACCCGGCCATAGGAGGGCACGATAGTGTATTACATTCCATCTCTTTGTACCCAACTGATTAGTGGTTGCACAATAGGTGTCGTACCCGATTATAGCGCAACTCGGTAAAGTAAAATAGCTACATATATATAAGTTCAATGCAATAATAGTTTCACGAGATGACAAGTTAAAACTCAGAATGAATCATACTCTCCGACCACATGATACCAACTAGGAGCATCATAGACTTTGAAACAAATGCAACCGGTGAGAATGAGCAAGAACAGAACAACATCATGTAGAGGGGAGAAGAACTACCAAACCTTACAGGAAGGAATCATTTAGAAAGAATGAGGGACTTACACTAACTCATGCCAAGAGGCAAAGTCGCCCTATATACCTTGTGGAAGAACTAACTATGCTTCTACGATGATTAACTTTGCCTCTAACGGATCTTCACAATTAACACCACTAGATGACAGATGTTACACCAATCGATTCTCAATTTCTTTAAACTAAATCTTAATAGAACCGTCTTCTGATTAATTTAGGCTATTTTGGAACTTCAAAAGGAGGTGTGAGAACGTTTTTGGTGAATTGTAGAGAGTGATAATCCTCGAAAGAATGAGAGTAAATGAACTTTACTGCCTTTATATACATGTACCAATCATAGGAATCTCTACCGGGTCCTCATGCAAAATGGGTCACCTCGCTTAAGCTGTCGTGCCTGGTGATACTGCTGGCAAAATTTGGTTGCATGCAGTTGCCTTCTCTGCCCAGTAACGCATCACCGTCTGATTGACCGTGCTAGAGGCCACACTTATCAAACTTTATTTTATGCGTGGGGTGTAACATCATGTCACACCCCAACCTCGGGGAGCGCGACCGGCGCTCAACCGAGTGAACCCGGTCGAGCAAGCCTATTAAACCTTTCCTACCCGACTCAATCATAACCCAAAAAGGGATCGCATCACCAAACCGGGGATAGATCAGTTATATAAATATATAAACGTTGCTAATTCATTTTCCTTATATACATTATGCCATAGTTGAGTTTCCATAATACAACTCGGTCCAGCGACCGCCCCAACATACATACATGACCCACAAAAACGTCTACGGAGCCTCTAAGGATACAAAAGAGCAACATGACAATGCCGGCAACAAGGCCCCGACTATACCTCAAAATGTGAAAACTTATACAAAAGAAGGACTACATGACCCCTGGGAGAAAGGGGCTCACCAAGACTGCTGTGAGGAGAGAAAGAGAGCACCACTATCTGCGATCGACACTATTTGCGATGAAACCACCTACATTCATTCAAAGATGTAGCACCCCCGGCAAAAGGGACGTTAGTACTGTCGAATAGTACTAGTATGTAAGGCATTCACCAATCTTAGTAGAATGAACAGTGAAACAAAGAGAAGACAGTCATAATAATCAATAAGTACTTCATAGAAATACAAATAAAACACCGAGTAAGGATTACATAGTTTCCAATACAATCTTTACATCTTCTTAGTTTAATAATCTTTAGTGCCAAAGCCACAATTCACAATGCCACCGTGTTTTTACACGGAGTCCGGTCTCGGCCCGACCGGCTAAGCCATCTCAAGTGAGACATATCCATATCCACAATGTAATTCAATAATTCCAATACAAATGCCACCATGTGTACAGCATGGCGTCCGATCTCGGCCCAATCAGCTAAGCCATCTCACTTGAGACATAACCTCTTTCAACTATCCACTCAATTCACATTTCTTTCCCATCTCCATTACATGGAACAAATAACCTCATTTATTAAGTAGTTCTTGGCACTTGGGCACATTTTACAATTCAAATCTTTCCTTTTTTTTTATTTGTTCGAAAAACATCATCATTCATGTCGATAAGTACCATCACATAAGGCATTTAACACATAGGGGAAGGAGCTTGGAAAATCATAATTACGTTCTCAAATAGCATGATGACATGGTAACCATCTAAAACAATTAGGGAACATGAAACTTTCAATCAAACACACTAAGACAAATGATCCTAGTATAATCAAGTTGGATCTTACACCAATTATTCGGACACCAGGAGTTTGATTCTAAGAAGAAGAGAGTTAGCCATACATACCTCAATTTTGCTTCTTTGGACTCTACAATAATCCGGAACCCTTAGCAACCTTAATCTATTTTAGCAATATACAAATTGAACCCAGAATTAGGAAAACGTTCATGGCTCTATCTCACTTTCTTTCCCCACACTCTTTATCACACATGCACGCAAGATAAACCACCTTCATACTCATGAAGTATCACCCTAGTACCCCATTATAGCTATGTTTGAAATTTAGAGCTGGGGTGATGAAGCCTTACCTTTTAGGGTGAAGAATTTTGGTGCTCTACTTGAATATTTCCAAGGCTTTGAGTGATGATTGAAGATCAATTTGATGAAAACTTAGGCCCTCCCTCTTGAACCCTCTCTCTCTCACTCTAGGAGTATCAGCAAATGAGCTCAAAATAGACCTAGGGGGTGTTTTAACGA
This sequence comes from Nicotiana otophora, assembly GCA_000715115.1. NCBI lineage: Eukaryota > Viridiplantae > Streptophyta > Magnoliopsida > Solanales > Solanaceae > Nicotiana > Nicotiana otophora. The sequence goes on along the minus strand of AWOL01S0003945.1, from coordinate 4,454 downwards.
AATAGGGGTCGGGTTTTAAATTAAGAAAAATGGTGCCCCGACACAGGTCTGCGATCGCATATGGGACCGCATAATGGTTATGCGGTCTGCAAAGTGACCGCAGAAATGGCCCTCAGGGGCCTTAACTTTCGACTAAGGTATGCGACCAGTATGCTGTCCGCATACTTGTTCTGCGGTCGCATAATGCACCGCCGAACACCCTCTATAGAAACCCAAGAGGAATTATGCGACCGATATGCAGTCCGCATATCGATTATGCGGTCGCATAATCGACCGCAAAACTTTCCTCAAATTGGCCAAACTTACTGCTTCACTCTGCAATCATGATGCGGTCCGTAGAGTGATTATGCGGCCGCATAATGGGCCGCAGAAATGCGTTCTTCTGCAAAATATTTTCCTCTCAGTCCGTAGGGTACTGTTCAATCCAAAAAGTCCGATGGCTTAGCCGATAGTAACGCAGCAATCTATCTTGGCACCATGAACCCCCGAGTATTTTGGTTAAAATTTATACGGGTCCTTACATCCTCCCCCACTTAAGATCATTCGTCCTCGAATGAGGATCAAGGTTCACTTAATACAGTTTCAGTTATGCCACATACCATCAACCCCAAATTTGCCTAACTTCCTAACTTCCTGAAAATTTTGCCAGAGTTTCCTTTGTATTTAGGCCTATCCACCTGCCAGAGAGCCCCCGAAGCACACCTTAGTAACATATATAGAATTAAATGACACAACAAAATGCAAAATAACAACATATATAGCTAGAAAGGAGTGTCTTTATATTAGCCGAACAAGCGATACAAACTTTAGGGGAAACAACTTCATAGAACTATTACATGGCTATTCAAACAAATGAGGGTACTTTTCTTTCATTTCATTCTCGGCTTCCCAAGTAGCCTCTTCGACTTGTTGGTTTCGCCATAACACCTTCACGGATGCAATTTCTTTGTTTCTCAATGTTCAGACCTACCTATAAAGAATAGCAACCAGAATTTCTTCATATGGCAATTCTTCACTAACCTCGATGGTCTCAACCGGCACAATAGCGGACGGATCTCCAACTACCTTCTTCAACATGGACACATGGAATACCGGGTATACTAATGACATCTCAGGTGGTAGTTCAAGCTTGTACTCCACCTGACCTATCCTTTGAATGATTCTATACGGCCCGACATAACTCGGACTTAATTTTCCTTTCTTCCCAAACCGCATGATCCCCTTTATGGGAGATACCTTCAAGAACACCCAATCATCTTCTTTGAACTCTTAGTCTCTGCGACGAACATCCGAGTAGGAGTTTTGACGACTCTGAGCAGTTTTCAACCACTCTTTTATGATCTTAACCTTTTCTGTAGCACGATGCATAAGGTCTGGTCCTATTAGTTCAGCTTCTCCAACCTCGAACCACCCAATCAGTGATCTACATCTTCTACCATACAAGGCCTCAAACGGCGCCATCTGAATACTGGCATGGAAGCTGTTGTTATAAGCAAATTCTATAAGCGGCAAGTGATCATCCCAGCTACCCTTGAAGTCAAGCACACACGCACGCAACATGTCCTCAAGCGTCTGAATAGTTCGCTCTGCTTGCCCGTCAGTCTGTGGATGGAAAGCCGTGCTAAGATTTACCTGTGTACCCAAACCTTGCTAAAACTTCTTCCAGAAATTAGCTGTGAATTGGGCCCCTCGATCGGAAATGATGGAAACCAGAGTGCCATGAAGCCTGACTATTTCCTTGATATACAACTGAGCATATTGTTCCGCAGTGTCGGTGAATTTAACTGGCAAAAAGTGAGCTGATTTTTTGAGTCGATCCACGATCACCCAAATTGAGTCAAACCTACACGGCGTGCGTGGTAACCCTACCACAAAATCCATGTTGATCATTTCCCATTTCCACATTGGAATTTCTATACTCTGAGCTAACCCACCTGGCCTTTGATGCTCGGCCTTCACTTGTTGACAGTTTGAACATTTTGCCACAAAGTCCGCCACACCCTTCTTCATGTCATTCCACCAGTAAACTTCCTTGAGATCATGATACATTTTTGTAAAGCCTAGGTGCACAGAATAACTAGAAGAATGCGCTTCTTCCATGATCCTTTCCCAAAGACCATCTATGTTTGGAACACATAGTCGTCCTTGGTACCGTAATGTACCGTCATCCATGCCAAGAGAATAAGCCGTAGTCTTATGTTTATGAATCCCTTCCTTCAGCTGCACCAACACTGGATCACTGTATTGCTTCTCCTTGACCTCCGTCACAAGCGATGATTCCGCCCTATTCCACACAATCACTCCCCTTTCACTAGAGTCCTTAAGACGAACTCCCAAACTGGCCAACTGTTGAATCTCCCAGGCCAAGGGCCTTTGACATGCCTCCAAGTGAGCCAAACTACCAATAGATTTCCGACTAAGAGCATCTACCACCACATTAGCTTTCCTCGGATGATATAAAATGTCGATGTCATAATCTTTGAGCAACTCAATCCACCTTCTCTGCCTTAAGTTCAATTCCTTCTGTTTGCAGATGTATTGAAGACTCTTGTGGTCCGTGAATACATCTATATGGACTCCATACAAATAATGACGCCAAATTTTTAATGCAAAAACCACCGCCGCAAGCTCTAAGTCATGAGTTGGATAGTTCTTTTCATGATTTTTAAGTTGCCTCGAAGCATATGCTATAACCTTACCATGTTGCATTAATACAGACCCAATACCGATCCTTGAAGAATCGCAATAAACCACAAACCCTTCGGTACCCTCTGGCAGGGTCAATACCGGATCCGAAGTCAATCTGGATTTCAATTCCTAGAAGCTCCTTTCACAAGCATCGGACCACTGGAATTTAACCGCCTTCTGCGTCAATTTAGTCAATGGAGAGGCAAAAGTGGAGAACCCCTCCACGAACCTCCTATAATACCCGGCCAAACCCAAGAAACTGCGAATCTCTATTGGAGTAGTAGGTCTAGGCCAATCTTTCATCGCTGCAATCTTTTGAGGATCAACCTTAATTCCTTCTCTGGAGACGACATGACCCAGGAATGTAACAGATTCAAGCCAAAATTCACATTTCGGAAACATTGCATTCAATTGGTGTTGATGAAGAGTTTGTAGAACTGCCCTGAGGTGATCGGCGTGATCCTCTTGACTTCGTGAATACACAAGGATGTCGTCAATGAATACTATCACAAAGGAGTCAAGGAATGACTTGAAGACTCGATTCATAAGATCCATGAAACTATCGGGGCATTTGTTAGCCCAGAAGACATTACCAAAAATTCAAAGTGCCCATACCGAGTTCTAAAAGCTATTTTCGGAATATCCTTCTCCCTTACCTTCAATTGATGGTACCCGGAACGTAAATCAATTTTGGAGAAGAACTTAGCACCTTGTAATTGATCAAACAAATCATCTATTCTAGGCAATGGGTATTTGTTTTTGATTGTGACTTTGTTGAGTTGCCGGTAATCAATACACATCCGCAGCGATCCATCTTTCTTCCTGACAAAGAGAACCGGTGCGCCCCAAGGTGACACACTCGGTCGGATGAAACCTTTCTCTAGAAAATCCCTTAGTTGTTCCTTTAGCTCTTTTAATTCTGCCGGTGCCATTCTATAAGGTGGAATGGATATAGGTTGCGTGTATGGCATCACATCAATCCCAAAATCAATCTCCCTGTCTAGAGGAATTCCAGGGAGCTCATTCGGAAATACATCGGGGAATTCATTCACAATTGGTACAGATTCAAGGGTAGGCACCTCAGTAGTGGTGTTCGTAACTCGGACCAAATGGTAAATATACCCCTTCCTGATCATCTTTNTGGATTTCAATTCCTGGAAGCTCCTTTCACAAGCATCAGACCACTGGAACATAACCGCCTTCTACGTCAATTTAGTCAATGGAGAGGCAAAAGTGGAGAACCCCTCCACGAACCTCCTATAATACCCGGCCAAACCCAAGAAACTGCGAATCTCTATTGGAGTAGTAGGTCTAGGCCAATCTTTCATCGCTGCAATCTTTTGAGGATCAACCTTAATTCCTTCTCTGGAGACGACATGACCCAGGAATGTAACAGATTCAAGCCAAAATTCACATTTCGGAAACATTGCATTCAATTGGTGTTGATGAAGAGTTTGTAGAACTGCCCTGAGGTGATCGGCGTGATCCTCTTGACTTCGTGAATACACAAGGATGTCGTCAATGAATACTATCACAAAGGAGTCAAGGAATGACTTGAAGACTCGATTCATAAGATCCATGAAACTATCGGGGCATTTGTTAGCCCAGAAGACATTACCAAAAATTCAAAGTGCCCATACCGAGTTCTAAAAGCTATTTTCGGAATATCCTTCTCCCTTACCTTCAATTGATGGTACCCGGAACGTAAATCAATTTTGGAGAAGAACTTAGCACCTTGTAATTGATCAAACAAATCATCTATTCTA
>AWOL01S0003944.1:0-20866 GCA_000715115.1 Nicotiana otophora | reverse complement strand
TTTTCTTCAATTGCTTTAGCTTCTGAACTGTCCAACCCTCTTTGTACTTGTTGTTCATGATCTTCAATATTTGTAACCTCAGAGGTAACATGATTAACTTACTTTATATACTTTTAAATATTATCTCATTTTTGGTCCTACATTAGTTTGCTTACGATGTAGTTTTACGTACGAACATATAGGGTGTAACAGTTCGGCTAATATAAAGACACTCCTTTCTAGCTATATGTCCCTCATGAGGCTTCAGTTGGTGTTATTTTGCATTCTGTTGTGTCATTTAATTTTATATATGTTGCTAAGGAGTGCTTCGGGTGCTCTCTGACAGGGGGATAGGCCTAAATACAAAGGAAACTCTGGCGAAATTTTCAAAAACATAGGAAGTTAGGCAAATTTGGGGCTGATGGTATGTGGCATAACTGAAACTGTGTTAAGTGAACCTTGATCCTCATTCGAGGACGAATGAAAGTGGGGGAGGATGTAAGGACCCGTAAAATTATTAACGAAAAACTCGGGGTTTCGTGGTGCCAAGACAGATTCCTACGTTCGGACTTTTTTGACTGAACAGTACCTTACAGACTTAGAGGAAAATGTTTTGCCGAAGAAAGCATTTCTGCGGCAGCATAATCACTCTGCGGACCGCATAATGGCCGCAGACTGAAGCAGAAAGTTTGGCCAATTTGAGGTCAGTTTTGCGGTCGATTATGCGACCGCATAATCGATATGCGGACTGCATATCGGTCGCATAATCCCTCTTGAGTTTTTGCGGAGGGAGTTCTGCGATGCATTATGCGACCGCAGAACAAGTATGCGTACCGCATACCGGTCGCATACCTGGGCCGAACGCTCAGGACCCTGAGGGCCAGTTTTGCGGTCACTTTGCGGACCGCATAACCATGCGATCGCAGACCTGTGTTGGGGCACCCATTTCTTAATTTAAAACCCAACCCCCATTCCGTTAAAACACCCCTTTAGTCTATTTTGAAGCTCATTTCTGATATTTCTAGAGTGAGAGAGAGGGTTCTAGATGGAGGGTCTAATTTTTCATCAAATTGATCTTCAACCATCACTCAAAGCCTTGGAAATATTCAAGTAGAGCACCAAAATTCTTCACCCTAAAAGGTAACGCTTCATCACCCCAACTCTTAATTTCAAACATAGCTATAATGGGGTACTAGGGTGATACTTCATGGGTATGAGGGTGGTTTATCTTGCATGCATGTGTGATAAAGGGTGTGGGGAAAAAGTGAGTTAGAACCATGAATGTTTTCTTAATTCTGGGTTCAATTTGTATATTGCTAAAATTGATTGAGGTTGCTAAGGGTTCCTAATAATTGTAAAGTCTAAAGAAGCGAAATTAAGGTATGTATGGCTAACTCTCTTCTTCCTAGAATCGAACTCCTAGTGTCCGGATAATTGGTGTAAGTTCCGACTTGATCATACTAAGATTGGTATTTCCCTTACATACTAGTACTATTCGACTGTACTAACGTCCCTTTTGTCGGGGGCGCTACATCTTTGAATGCATGTAGGTGGTTCCATCGCAGATAGTGCTGATCGCATATAGTGGTGCTCTCCCTGACACTCGTCACAGCAGTCTTGGTGAGCCCCATCTCCTCCTGGGGTCATGTAGTCCTTCTTTTGTAGAAGTTTTCACATTTTGAGGTATAGCCGGAGCCTTGTTGCCGGCATGGTCATGTTGGTCTTTTGTATCATTAGAAGCTCCGTAGATGTTTATGTGGGTCATGTATGGGTATCAGAGTAGTCACTGGACTAAGTTATATTTTGGGAACTTAATTATGGCATAATGTATATAATGGAAATTGGACTAGCAACGTTTATTTATTTATATAATTGATCTCTCCCATATTTAACAAATGGTGATGCGTTTCCTTTTTGGATTATGAATGAGTCGGGTAGGGAAGGTCTAATAGGCTTGCTCGACCGAGTTTACTCGGTTGAGCGCCGGTCGCGCTCCTCGAGGTTGGGGCGTGACACTTGGTATAAGAGCATAAGGTTTTAAAGTGTTCTAGGATGTCTCGGAGCCGTGTCTAGTAGAGTCCTTCTTATCAGTGTATTGTCAACCACATCTATAATGAGGAGGCTACATGGACATTTAGGAATTATCACACTTCTTTGATACTCTAGATCGTGAGATAGAGCTCAAGGTAGGAAGCTAAATTCCTAGTCATGTATTATTTTCTATATGAGTAACCCACGGGATCGAGGCAGAAAGGAGGTATTGAAAGAACCAGTTGCTAGGGGAAGTGTCGTTGTTCCTATTAATGTTATCGGGCCACCAAAATATGTGGTGAGAGCACCTACATAATGAAAGAGGTTTATTGGAATCAGTGAGCCAGAATGTTTGATATGAAAGAAAAGCCACTCGGTTTTATGTTGGATGATTCTTGAAATATGTCATAGTTGTGGAAGGAGGGGGCACTAGAAGAACAAATGCCCTTAGGTTGGATACATCCATCCCGGTCTTCCCGATATGTGGGAGGGAACATTTTGCGGCATGTTGTGAGTATGCTCAGAAGCGTGTTAGGGGTCGTAGATTTGGGCAATTCCAATGGTCCATACAACAAGCTGTTGTAGAGATTGTTACTCCCGCCATGAAGGCTTGGAGGAAGACTAAGGTGAACACTTATGATGTATGCAAAAAGGGTAATATCAGGTAAGTGGGGCGAGTCGGTTTAGCGGAGGACCCCATCATCGTTGTCTGAAGTGTATGAGATGTCATTCGGGATTATGTCACTATAATACTAATGTATGTTTAGGATGTGGAGTAGAGGGGCATCAATTAAGGTACTGCCATGTCAATCTAAAGTCATCAAGTAAGTCACTCCTTAGTACATCATTATGAACACCGCATTATTTTCCTTGTTATATAAATGCATCCATATTGAAGAGGCCTACATACATATGGTCTTAACCAAAATGTTGAATCATAAATTGTTGCATGTACCTATTCTTTGAATGAGACGCGTTATTCCTGAATCCACTCTATCATAAATTATCTTATTTACAACCTATTGTGGAATAGAGCTCTATAATTATGTCCTTGAATTGAGTTATAACTATAGGAGTAACACTTCTCACTTGATTTCCTAAATTCTCAACAAGAGACTATACCTGATGAATTTCTTATAGAACCTTTTGATTCAAATGGATAACATCTGCTCACTTGTGCTTATGCATGCACCGTCATAAAGTTTACCTATGAGGTATCAAATCCAATGTAAAGAAGCCTAGTATTGAGATCCTTTTTGAGCCAATCTTTTCTCTTCGGTGTATGTGGATCCTATGGTTTGAACAATCACTTCACTCCTTTGTGAATATTATCATGAATCTTTTTCACTGTCTAGCAATATGAGAGCATATCTCAGCACCTATCATGTGCGTACATGTCAATTGAAATGGGCCACCTGTCCGCATAAAGTTTCTGAGAAATTTGAGGTTTTCACATATTCACCAAAGGAAGATCTATTTGTTAGCCCATCTCAGTATGACTCTCATGTCCACCTAGGTCCTGCCTCAGTGAGTAACTAACATTGTTACTAGTATTGTAGTTGCACATGAAGTGGCCCAGTATTGCAACTTGAGAATTGTTATGGCAAAGTGTTCATAGCTCATAGCTAATAGCAAAGTGTTCATTCTCTCTAACCAATACATGATTTCATCCCAACTTAAAGATGTCCTAGTTACATGATTCCACTTGTGGGAGGTTGAAAGTTAAGCGGCCTTGTGATGAGCATATTGAATTAAAGGACAAATTTGATGTATCTCTAGTTCTCTCATATATAATCAACTATCGGAAAGGGTAAGCTGTCAGAATGATTATAATATCACAAGTGTTCAACTTCGTTCATCCTTGTAGGCTTGTGGCATTGATTCCTTATTTCCAATACTGTAACGAGCTTAATGCAACTTCATGTATTTTGAAACCCATACCACATTCAAGGTGCTAGAATATTCTCATTCCGAATTAAATCAATTTTCCCTACATTCCAAGAGGCGACTGGTGTCACATACTTGGCTATTTATCTTTTAGGCCTACTATTGCAAAATAAGGCACATATGGAATAAAATAATTGTTGTTGTCCTTTTCATGACTCATAGCCTTCGAAGAATTACTGATGCTAATGTCTTTATCCTTCCAATTATGCCTCCCATATATCGCATGTCTAAAACGACTCACTTTTGTTACACCTCGGGATCATGTACATGGTCCCCCCATTATTAATGCCTACTAGTCAACTCTATGACTCTTTTGTTGAACCAATGATGTCACCACAACGAATTATAATTTCAGTGCTATTAGTAGTGACCTTCATGAAATGTCGTGCTCAGCACATTGATGGATTCTTGAATAATTCTAGCCAATCTCGAACCTCGTTGTTCATATTTATAGTAACCTATGGGTGTTGAAGGTTCAAACATATAAAATAAGAAGCATCATTCCGTGATCAAATATAATGGATAAGATGCTTTATGGTCATATTCAAGCTAGCACATCTTAGAGTAATTGCTGAAGGTCGCCAAAGGTTTAGTTTGGGTGTTTGGCATAGGGATTTAGAGTTGAAGAAAGTGAAGAGGGTTTTCTCAATATTTTCTCCATGAGTATGTTATGTGAATTGTTAAGAAAGGTAAAGTATGTGTAGTCACATTAGGCCTTATGGAATATTGAAGGAAACATGCCAAACTATGAGTATGATGTTTCCCTATTATTGTCCTCCGTGTACCCGGTGTTTCATGTGTCTATGTCTAAGGAGATAATTTAAAATCCTTTGTATATTGTTCCGGTGAAGGTTATTGAAGGAGAAGTTAATGGATAGTTAACTTATGAGAGGTACCTAATTGTCATCCTTGTTAGACGATACTGGAAGTTGGGATTTCCTACGTTAATGTGTAATGGCGGAGTCTGTAAGTCGAGGAGGCCACCTTGAGGTCCAAAAGTGTTAAGGAAATCAAATGTTCTAACTCGAGCGTATAGTCAAATGATTGTTATTTTAAAGGTACTTTCTAGGTGTTATGATTTAAAAATGTGTAGTTCCTGTCCAGATATCATTTTGGTAATGCAGTTCTTGTAATGCTGAGATTAGTGTTATTGATATATGCATTGTGGTGCTTTATTAGATTGTAGATGTGTTGTTAGGAGTTGTTTTGGTGTTACTCTTACAGGTGGATAAGCCGACTTACAGGGGAGACTCTGATGAAATTTTTGAAAATTTAGGGAGTTAGCCAAATTTTGAAACTCCCAGTGTGTGTGAACTAACAGTTGGGCAACACTGTATGCTAATGACAGATTTTGACCCTCATTGAGGACGTATGATCCTAAGTGGGGGAGAATGTAACACCCCGGAAAATTTTGAAGTACTTAAGTGTAAAACCTCATAAAATTTCGCAATAGAAATTGTAAGGCCCCGTTAAAATTTCCTAATGATTTAAACATTTAAAGTGTGACAATGGTATTCGGGAATAAAGTATTCTATTATTAAAGGAGACTCATGGGATTTATGATCAAGTTTGAGGTTTTTTTTGTATTCGACCTTGAATCAAAGTTCTGATAATTCCGTTAGGTCCAGATGGTGATTTTGAACTCGGGCATATGTCCGACATTTAATTTGGATATTTCTAGGATGTTTCTACGTCACTTCTTCGAGAATATGTGGTATCACAATAAACAAATGAGCTCCAAATTCAGTTTTGATTGAAGTATTACATCCGTATTGAAATTACAGAGCCATAGCAAAAAGAATTGTTGAATTCGGACATCGTATGAGAGAGTTATGCACATTTCTGGGCGAAATAGAAAACATTTCCCATCGCCAGCGCCCAGGGTTGCGTGGGGCACTAGCCCTGGAGCTGGGATTTTTGAGGTTCTGGAAATTGGGCCACAGGTAGCGCCCTACGCTACCTGTGACGCCCGAAACGCTATATACTCATTCGGGGTTCATTTTACCCCATTTTTCTTGGCCGAACTTTGGGGTTTTCCTCCATTCTATCAAGACCTCCAACTCCCCCCATCTTCAAGGTGAGTAATCCCTACTAATTTGGTGTTTCATTTTATTTCCACCCTAAAACTAACTCAATCCTCCATAAAATACATAGATCTTCAAGAAAGTTCTTCAAGAACTCAAAGGAGGGTTTTGCAAGATGTCTTCCAAAAGGTAATCCTACACCCTTAGACTTACATGTATGGATATATTATGGGAATATGAGTATGATTAAGTATTGGAACTTATGGTATGGTGATTGGAAGCCATAAATTCCCAATTTAAATACATATCCATTGTAGAGATTAAAATGTAATTATTTGATGGAATTTTGTTGGTTGGGTGTCGATGGATGGTCATGTATGTGATGTTGGAAGTTATGAATTGTTTAAGAATTATGGTGGGATAAATTGTTGGATGATAGTAGTTGGATGAACTAATTATATGGGTAAGAGATGTAGAGATTCATAACTACTAGGTATTTGATAAAATGCCTAAATGGTCTAAATTATGGAATTTGTTACTAATATTGGTCCAATTGAATTATGTTGTTGTAGATTAAAGTTGTAAGAGTAGTAGGTGTAATTAGCACTAGAGAGCTCCATCAAGGTATGTTGGCTAAACTTTCTCTCTTAGAATCGAATTCCATAATGTTTCCGTAAGATCAAGTAAGATTGGCTCAAGATTCCTAACTTCTATATTCCGGGTTATTCCCTATAAACTTGATTATTCTGAATGAGCCTTATGTCGAAATATCGATGTTCAAAGTAAGGTTTGTGTATTAAAATGCTATGTTTTGAGTCGTGTTCCAAATGAAGGTTATGATGCCAAATTGTGTGAGAAAAGCTCAATATTTTTAAGACTCTTAATTGCTCATATATATACCTAAAGTCTTGATTGGAAATGTCTTATTGTTGATAGTCTACAAAGATGGTTGGAAGTGAAATAAGTGAATCGGGGATATAGAGTATGTCCAACGTGCCGAGAATGAAGCGTATAGTTGTGGCTAGTGGTGCCAATGAAATGAGAATATGTGATAAAGACTATGAAATGAGCCTCGACTCAAATGTTTTAAAATGACTTCGAAAATAGAATTTTCCTAAGAGCTTTTGTACTCAATTTAGGCCCATTAGTGGCTGCTTTGACTAAGGCTTTCCTTTATAAATATATCCAGTGTGTTTAGAGTTCTATATACTCATGTTTGAAATTGTACATTGTCATTTCTAGGGAAGAGTATTGCAAGAATAAATAGTGTATTGATTATTTATGATTTTTCGTGTGTGTTTTCTATTGTTGGTTGGTATGCCTCATTCTTTGGGAAGAAACCATTTATGTTTAAATTCCCATTTCAAATGGATTTAAAGTATATGATTTCTGAAATATTCTATATATTGATATTTGATGGTGATCTTTGAAATTGAAAGAGGTGAAAGTGTGGAATATGAAATATGGCCATCGTGCCAGGTATAAAGAATCTTATGAATGGCCAAATGAGCCAAGAAAATATTGTCGTTGAGAATGACTGGAAAGACTAATGAGAACTTATACAATGTGAAAGATGTTGAGGTGAGTACAATTGTATTTATGTTACTTCTGTGTGCAAATCAAATCAAAAATGTTTTTGGGAGCATCATTAGCAAAACTGAGGAAGGGTGGGTCATAAGGCCCATACCTGAAAATACACGTGCCGGTGTAGGGGTGGATTCTGGTTATTCCCCTTATTATGGATGCAATTGTGATATTTTTCCCCTTAATTGGGATGAACTGGTAATAATTGTGCAATGGAAAAGATCAATCCACACGGCATATGTGGGAAGACGGCCTAGCTGATTGGGTGGAGATCGGACTCCATGTTGCGCACATGGTGGTACTACTCTTGGTAACAACTTTTTTTCGCATCACCTGTTAAACCACATTGTCTGTGGGGAGATGTCCTAGACGATCGAGCGTGATCGGACTCTGTGCTAATAAAGACGGTGGAATATCGGTGCTAATGATCTCCCAACCAAAACTTTTTATGAAGTTCGTATTTTGAAAATTATTATGTTTTAACTAGACATTTGGATATTGTTGAATGTGATTTATTGTTTCTATGTGCTGCCTTTTTATTATATGGGCATTCTATTTTGAAAGAGGACTTTTAGCTATACATACTAGTGCTATTAGACAGTACTAACGACCCTTTTGCCGGAGGCGCTGCATCTTTAATGGATGTAGGTGGTTCTACAGCAGATGGCATTGATCAGCGATAGCAGTACACTCTTTACATCTGATTTGGTGAGCCCTACTTCATTTCGGGGTCATGAATCTTCTGTTTCTCATGTACTGTATTTTGAGGTATAGCCGGGGCCTTTTTGCCGACATTTCATATTACTCTTCTATTCTACTTAGAGGCTCCGTAGACAGGTTGTGGGTTGTGGTTGATGTTGAGAATGGAACTAGAAATGTTAATATTTGGAAATCAGGTTATTCATTAATTCTATAAATGCGTAACATTTTGGAAATTATGAATGAAGCTGCTAAAGGGAATGAAATGAGAGTTATTAATGAAATCTTTTCAGTGTTAATTAAAGGAGTACATCTACTCTTTATTCATGGATGAGTTTGGGTAGAAGGTAATCTAACAGGCTTGCTCGGCCGGGTTCTCTCGGTTGAGCGTCGGTCGCGCTCCTCGGTTTTGGGGTGTGACAGCCTTAGTCTCGACAGGAAAGAAATGATCAATGAAGGCATCGACGAACTCACTCCATCTCTCCGGAGGACTCCCCTCCTCACGGGACTCCTCCCACAGTTCCAACCAAGAATATGCCACCTCTTTCAGGCGGTAGGAAGCCAACTCCACTGCTTCCATCTCAGTAGCACGTATAACTTAAAGAGTCTTGTGCATATCATCAATGAAGTCCCGGGGGTCCTTCGGGATTAGTACCCGTGAACACTAGAGGATCTAACTGAAGAAACCTTTTCACCCTAGAACTAGTAGAATCCCCTAGGTGACTTGAAGAAGTAGGTGCAACATTCGATCTCTGGGCCTGGGAAGCCACTATCTGGGCCAATATCTGTATGGCTCCCCTAAGGCCCCCCTAAGAAACATCAAGACCGGAAGATGGGGCTGGAGGTGGAATTGGAATATCAGCTGGAGGAGTCATTACACCCTCAGTAGGCGTAAGAATTGGTGCAGTCTGAGCAGGTGTAGTAGAATCAGGCAGTGAAGTAGTTGAGGGATTATCATCACCCCTCGGGTGCTCACCCACATCATCAGGTATGGAATCAACTGCGCCTCCTAGGGTGGCATTGGCTCTTTGGCCAGTTCTTGCTTTCTTCATCGGTGCCATATACTGAAAAGTAGAGACATCCTACGACACTTTAAACCTTATGTTCTGATACCAATTTTGTCATGCCTCGACCGATGCTTAACCGAGATAACCCCGGCGAGCAAGCTTGTGCAATACCTTCTAACCGAACTCACCCATGAATAAAGAGAAGATATATTTCCTTAATTAGACTAGGAGAAGATCATGTGATGTCATGCCCCAAAACTGTGAAGCGCGACCGGCACTCAACCGAGTGAACCCGACCGAGCAATCCTGTTAGATTTCTTCTACCCAAACTTATTCATGAATAAAGAGAATATATGTTTTCCTTAATTAAACAATAAAGTGGTCGTGTATGCAATTACCAATTTCTTACCATAAGTTTCACCATTTTTAAAGTCTCAAATGGACAATTAATACAAACACAACATAGCATAGTTTGTCTTTACCAATACCAATACACAACCCACACTATGTCTACGGAGCCTCTATAGATAAAGAAGAGTACAATGATAATGCCGGCAACAAGACCCAGACTATACCTCAACCATAATACATAAAGAACAAAAGATACATGACCCCGGGATGAAGTGGGGCTCACCAAGTCAGCTGGGAAGAAGGTGTACTGCTACCACTGATCAATGTCTCCTATTGTGGAACCACCTGCATCTATTTAAAGATGCAGCGCCCCCGGCAAAAGGGACATTAGTACCATCGAATAGTACTAGTATGAAAACTGAACACTAATTTATGAATTTAGAAATACAAGATAATTATGATGAACCAGTGCGGCAATAGAATAATATAGATAACCGTCTCAACCATAGCAAGCTTATTAAAAGCTATCAATACCATTTATAGTATTTAAGATGAGATCCTCTCTAACAATCTTCACACAAAGCGGCCCCGCCGCCTCACCCGATGTATGTAGGTGGAGGTGTACATACAATACCACAACTCTAATCAAGCAGCCCTGCCGCCTCACCCCAATGTATGCGGGTGGATGTATAATCACAGTTTCAAGAACCTACACAAAGTGGCTATGCCGCCTTACCCCAATGTATGCGGGTGGAAATGCATCAACGATACCAATATCAACACAAAGCGGCTATGCCATCTCACCCCAATGTATGCGGGTGGTGGTGCCACAACAATACCAAAACTATACATAAAGCGGTCGTACCGCCTCACCCCAATGTAAGCGGGTGGAGGTGCAGTCCCACAATACCATAATCCCTTCACAAAGCGGTCATGCCACCTCATCCCAATATATATGCGGGTGGGGGTGTATCACAATCACAATCTCTATACCATAATCCCCACACAAAGCGGTCATGCCGCCTCACCCTAATGTATGCGGGGGGACGAGTATCACAATCACAATCTCTACACAACTTGGCATAATAACTTTCACATAAATCATGACTTGAAATTATAACATGTGGATATGTAATCCATAGTTGGGGACACATCCTCAATTTATAATTCAATATGATAAGAGCATTTGAAACACGAATTGAACATATATCTTCATCACAAAACTTATCGGAATACTCCATTTATAATCAACATCTCGGAACTTACAAGGATATTGGGAATTCCAATTCTTAAAGAAAAGTTTAGCCAACATACCTCAATTGAGCTTCCTTAAACTCTAAAACGTTCCGGAATTATTAGCAACTTCAATCTATTTTAGAAATATAACAAATTGAACCAAAATTAGGAAGATGATTATGGTTCTAGCTCATTTGAGCATTTCATCAAACACTAGGTGTGCATTAAGGTTTCAAAGTCCTTTTATGGAGGATTCCACCTTCCCACAACCCAATGTACACCATGCTTAGTTCAACAATCATCCTACACCCCTTGATATCACATGCATGTAAAATAAACAAATCTCATGCCCAAAAATTATCTTGCTAATTAACCATTTTCAAATAATTTTAAAATTAGGGTTTAGGGTGTAGAATCTTACCTCTAGGATGAAGACCTAGTGAGTTTTCCCTTCTTACTCTTCCAAAACTTGGGCAAGAATTGAAGGACAATTATTGAAGAACACCTTCTCACTCTAGGGCACCCTTTCTCACTCTAAAATGTAAGATAATAGCTCAAAAATGACCCAAAGAGTGTATTTAACGAAATAGGGTCGGGTTTTAAAAACCCAAAAATGGAGCTCCGGAACAAGGTATGTGATTGCATAACCGATATGCGGACCGGATATCGGGCGCATAGTTGGTTACAAAATAGCCAAAAGAACTGTCTGTGTATGCGGTCACTATGCGGTCCGCATAACCGTTATGCGGTCGCATAGTCGACCGCATAATTGCTTCCAATTGGCCCAATTAACTGCCTCACTCTGCGGCCATTATGCGGTTCACAGAGTGATTCTGCGGTCGCATAATGGACCGCAGAAATGCGCTTTTCTGCCAAAAATATTTTCTTTACTTTCTGGTGCATTGTTCAACCCAAAAAGTCCGAGCCGCGGCAAGCTTGCCTTCTACAATCCTCAAACACGTAAGCCTAGTCCGACACCATGAAACATTATTTTCTTTGCAAAATTTACCGGGCTTACCACTTAAGTACTTCGAAATTTTCCAGGGTGTTACATGTGAGAAACAACAATTCATTACCATCAGTTACATAATTTAAAAGTCTCCAAAATATTGAATTACACATTCAAAGTTTAGAAGTGGAACATGTGATACAAATACAACATTCTAGTTTGACTTTCCCAACACCAATATACAACCCACACCATGTCTACGAAGCCTCTAATAGATACAAAAAGTACTATGATAGTGCCGGTAACAAGGCCTCGGCTATACCTCAAAACATAATACACAAGGAACAAAAGATACACGACCCCGAAATGAAGTGGGGCTCACCAAGTCAGCTGGGAAGAGGTTGTACCGCTATCACTAATCAATGCCACTTGTTGTGGAACCACCTGCATCCATTAAAGATGTAGTGCCCCCGCCAAAGGGGACGTTAGTACACATGGAATAGTACTAGCATGACTGACCAAACACCCTTTCCATAGGATGAGTAAATAAACAAGGGAGAACAATCATAAAATCAATGGGAGCCTCAAACATTACCAACACATTAAGTTAGGAGCAAGACAAGTTTTCAAGTAAATTTCCGTATTTTAGGTTGAGAGATCATTAGCACTGATATACCACCGTGATTTTAGCACGGAGTTCGATCACGTCCCAATAGGCTAGGCCGTCTCACCCAAAGAAACAAACCACAACCACAATAACTATAAAGATCTCAATCACAATCTCAAGCACAATCACCACTATGTGTGCGGCATGGCGTCAAATCTCAACTCGACCAGCTAGGCTATCGCACCACAATGTCGTGTGGATCGACATCACCCTTTTGCTAGCAATTGTCCCATCCCATTTAAGGGGAATAATCTCATCACATCAGTCTCATCCCAAATAAAGGGAATAAGAAAAATCCACTCCTACTCCGGCACGTGTAGTTTCGGGGTTAGGTTATTTCAACCTACCCTTCCTTGGTGACTAACAATACTCCCAAGTATTTATTATATAAAGGACTTTCAACTCATTCCATAGTCTTTTACTCATTTTTTCACTTCATTGGCACTAGTGGCCACAAATATAATATCATTCTTGGCACGTTGGTCGTATTTCATATTTCATGCTCACCCCTTTCATTTTCAAACATAATCATAGATTATCAACAACAAGACATTTTTAATTAAGAACTATAAGTACAAATATGAGCAATTAGGAGTCTTTAAGCATGTTGAGTTTTCTTCCACAATTTGGCATAATAACTTGCATTTATAACATGATTGAATTCATAATATTTTTGTACACAACCCATATTTTGAACACATTCTCAAAGGATAAGATAATATAATAAGAGCATTTAGAACACATTTTTAACATATATCTTTCGATACCAGGTTTATTCGGAATAGTCAAATTATAAGGAATAACTCTAGACATGAGACATAAGAGCTTTAACCAATCATAATTACAACTTACGAGGACATCATGGATTCGATTCTACAAGAGGAGTTTAGCCAACATACCTCGCTTTGAGCTCCCTTGAGTACTACAATGATCAAGAAATCCTAGAATAAGTACTACAATGATCCGGAAAACCTAGCAACCTCAATTTATTTTGAGACATAACAAAATTGAACACAAATTAGGAAGACATTTGTGGTTTCAAATCATTTGAGAATCTTATCAAACACTAGGTGGGCAATATGTTTTCAAGTTCCACATGCATGCATAGATAACACCACCATGCCTAAGAATCACACTCCTCATTACCCATCATCTTCCCCAAACATGAAATTGAAGACTAGGGTATAGAACCTTACCTCTTGGATGAAGATCTTGTGAGCTTTCTTTTTCCAAGTCTTGAGCAAATATTTATGAACAATTAGCTTAGGAATCTCCCTCTCATTCTAGACCACTTTACTCTCTCTAAAATATCAGTTAGGACCGGCCAAAATACACCCCAAGTTATTTTTATAAAAATGGGATCGGGTGAAGTTTTCCAAAACTGAAACTCTATGAAATCGAGTGTGCGGTCGCAGAACGGACCACAAAACAGGTATGCGTCCCACAGAGGGGACCGCAGAAAGGGACCCAAAAACCTGGGCAGGGCTGGAAAAGTTTATGGTAGATCTGCGGTCCGCACATCAGTTCTGTGGTCACATAATAGACCGCAGAACCCCCTTCCAAAGTTTTCTCACGCTGGATCTACTGGCGGCACCTCAACTACTGCTCTGAAGGGTGCTCTAGCTACGGTGCGTGTCCCTCCTCGGCCTCTACCTCGGCCCCGACCTCTAGCGGCTTTAGCAAGGGGCGCGGGTGTCTGCTCAGTTGATCCGGTAGTGCATGTCCTCACCATCTATGATATAATAGTGATACAAAGGCTCAAACATGGAAATCAACAAATCCGCACGATAGGAATGAAAGAAGTGGAACTTTCCTAATAGTTCTACAGCCTCTCGTAGATAACTACACACGTCTCCGTGCTGATCCGCAAGACTCTACTAAACTCGCTCGTGACTCGTAGAACCTATGAACCTGGAGCTCTGATACCAACTTGCCACGACCCCAAACTCCCTCCGTAGGATGTCGTGATGGCACCTAGCATCTAAGACTAGGTAAGTCAATTACTATAACAATTAAGCCAGTTCTTAACAATGATAATTTAAAACAGAGATTAATTTGAATACTGAAACAAGAGCGTAATGAGCCTACGCGGCAATAATCATAACAACCTCCGAAGATTGGTAATATAAAGTCGCGAACTCTAGCTAAATACATGGAAACATCTCAAAGATTGAAATTTGATAATGTACAAATAACAAGCTGACAGTACAATGAAAGGAAAGAACTCCAAGGGACTGCGATGACCAAGGAGCTCTACCTTGAATCCTCGCGACCAATATGCTAACTCTGCCCGAGTTTGATATCTTCAATACCTTGCTCTGCACAAAAATATGCAAAAGTTTAGTACGAGTACACCACGTTCGGTACCTAGTAAGTATCAAGACTAACCTCGGTGGAGTAGTGACGAGGTACAAGTCAAGACGCCCACTAGACAAAATAACCTATGTAGTATAGAAGTATAAAGCTAATAGTGAATGCAGGAATCAGTCAATGGCTACAAGAATTAACATGTGACATAAAAATTAAAGCAACAAGAACACCTTGAAAATAACATTGAAACCAAATAAGGAACACAAATGACATCTAATTAATCAAGTTGTTCTAAAAAAAGTTTCGCAACTAAAATCGCCCGAGATACCTCATCTTATAGTCACAAATCAAGGGTCTCAACCCACCATCTTATGCTCTCGGCACCTTGTGCCCGCATCTAAATAACAACCGCATGGACAACTCACGTGCCAATATCTCAATCTGCCCGGCATGATCACAGTCTCACATTTATAATCCGCCCGGCATGGTCACAGGCTCACAATCACAATCCGCCCGGCATGGCCACAGACTCACAAGCACATTTCGCCCGGCATGATCACAGGCTCATAATCACAATCCGCCCGGAAAGATCACAGGCTCACAATAACAATATTGAGCAAATATTGATGAACAATTAGCTTAACAATCTCCCTCTCATTCTAAACCACTTTCATCTCTCTAAAATATTAGTTAGGACCAGCCAAAATAAACCCCAAGTGGTTTTGTATAAAAATGGGATCGGGTAAAGTTTACCAAAACTGAAACTCTACGAAATCGAGTCTGCGGTCGCAGACCAGACTAAAAAACAGGTATGCGGCCCGCAAAGGGGACCGCAGAAAGGGACCCAAAAACCTGGGCAGGGCTGGACAAGTTTGTGGCAAATCTGCGGTCCGCATATCAGTTTTGTGGTCACATAGTAGACCGCAGAACCCCCTTTCAAAGTTTTCTCACGCTGGATGTACTGGCGGCACCTCAACTACTGCTCTGACAGGTGCTCTAGCTACGGTGCGTAGCCCTCCTCGGCCCCGGCCTCTAGCGGCTTTAGCAAGGGGCGCAAGTGTCTGCTCAGTTGATCCGGTAGTGTGTGTCCTCACCATCTGTGAGAGAATAGTGATACAAAGGCTCAAACATCGAAATTAACAAATCCAAACGATAGGAATGAAAGAAGTCGAATTTTCCTAATAGTTCTATAGCCTCTAAAAGATAACTACACATGTCTCCGTACCGATTCGCAAGACTACTAAACTCGCTCGTGACTCGTAAAACCTATGAACCTGGAGCTCTGATACCAATTTGCCACAACCCCAAACTCCCTCTGTAGGATGTCGTGATGGCACCTAGCATCTAAGACTATGTATGTCAATTACTATAACAATTAAGCCAATTCTTAATAATGATAATTTGAAACAGAGATTAATTTGAATACTGAAACAAGAGCGCAATGAGCCTAAGCGGCAATAATCATAAAAACCTCCCAAGACTTGTAATACAAAGTCACCGACTCTAGCTAAATACATGGAAAGATCTCAAAGATCGAAATTCGATAATGTTCAAATAACAAGCTGACAGTACAATGAAAGGAGAGAACTCCAAGGGACTACGATGACCAAGGAGCTCTACCTTGAATCCACGCGACCAATATGCTAACTCTGCCCGAGTCTGATATCTCCAATACCTGGCTCTGCACAAAAATATGCAGAAGTGTAGTACGAGTACACCACGATCGGTACCTAGTAAGTATCAACACTAACCTCGGTGGAGTAGTGAGGAGGTACAAGTCCAGACGCCCACTAGACAAAATAACCTATGTAGTATAGAAGTATAAAGCTAATAGTGAATCTAGGAATTAGTCAATGGCAACAAGAATTAACATGTGACATAAAAATTAAAGCAACAAGAACACCTTGAAAATAATATTGAAACCAAATAAGGAACACAAATGACATCTAATTAATCAAGCCGTTCTTACAAAAGTTTCGCAACTACAATCGCCCGAGATACCTCATCGCATAGTCACAAGTCAAGGGTCTCAGCCTACCATCATATGCTTTCGGCACCTTGTGCCTGCATCTCAATAACAATCGCATGGATAACTCGCGTGCCAATATATCAATCCGCCCGGCATGATCACAGTCTCACATTCATAATGTGCCCGGCATGGGCCCTAGCTCACAAATCACAATCCGCCCGGCATGGCCACAGACTCACAAGCACATTTCGCCCGGCATGATCACAGGCTCACAATCACAATCCGCCCGGAAAGATCACAGGCTCACAATAACAATATTGAGCAAATATTGATGAACAATTAGCTTAACAATCTCCCTCTCATTCTAAACCATTTTTATCTCTCTAAAATATCAGTTAGGACCAGCCAAAATAAACCCCAAGTGGTGTTTTATAAAAATGGGATCGGGTAAAGTTTTCCAAAACTGAAACTCTACTAAATCGAGTCTGCGGTCGCAGACCAAACTACAAAACAGGTATGCGGCCCGCAAAGGGGACCGTAGAAAGGGACCCAAAAACCTGGGCAGGGCTGGACACGTTTGTGGCAAATCTGCGGTCCGCATATCAGTTCTGTGGTCACATAGTAGATCGCAGAACCCCCTTTCGAAGTTTTCTCACGCTGGATCTACTGGCGGCACCTCAACTACTACTCTGTCAGGTGCTCTAGCTGCGGTGCGTGGCCCTCCTCGGCCTTTACCTCGGCCCCGGCCTCTAGCGGCTTTAGCAAGGGGTGCGGGTGTCTGCTCAATTGATCCGGTAGTGCGTGTCCTCAACATCTATGAGAGAATAGTGATACAAAGGCTCAAACATTGAAATCAACAAATGCACACGATAGGAATGAAAGAAGTGCAATTTTCCTAATAGTTCTATATCTTCTCAATGATAAATACACACGTCTCCGTACCGATCCGTAAGACTCTACTAAACTCGCTCGTGACTCGTAGAAGCTATGAACCTGGAGCTCTGATACCAACTTGCCACGACCCCAAACTCCCTCCGTAGGATGTCGTGATGGCACCTAGCATCTAAGACTAGGTAAGTCAATTACTATAACAATTAAGCCAGTTCTTAACAATGATAATTTAAAACAGAGATTAATTTGAATACTGAAACAAGAGCGCAATAAGCATACGCGGTAATAAGCATAACAACTTCCAAAGACTGGTAATATAAAGTCACGAACTCTAGCTAAATACATGAAAAGATCTCAAAGATCGAAATTTGATAATGTTCAAATAACAAGATGATAGTACAATGATAGAAAAGCACTCCAAAGGACTGCGATGACCAAGCAGCTCTACCTTGAATCCTCGTGGCCAATATGCTAACTCTGCCTGAGTCAGATATCTCCAATACCTGGCTCTACACAAAAATATGCAGAAATGTAGTACTAGTACACCACGGTCGGTACCCAGTAAGTATCAAGACTAACCTCGGTGGAGTAGTGACGAGGTACAAGTCAAGATCGCACTAGACAAAATAACCTATGTAGTATAGAAGTATAAAGCTAATAGTGAATGCAGGAATCAGTCAATGGCAACAAGCATTAACATCTAACATTAAATTTAAAGCAACAAGAACACCTTGAAAATAACATTGAAACCAAATAAGGAACACAAATGACAACTAATTAATCAAGCCGTTCTAACAAAATTTTTGCAACTAAAATTGCCCGAGATACCTCATCTCATAGTCACAAGTCAAAGGTCTCAACCTACCATCATATGCTCTCGGCACCTTGTGCCCGCATCTCAATAACAATGGCATGGACAACTCATGTGCCAATATCTCAATCCGCCCGGCATGATCACGGTCTCACATTCATAATCCGCCTGGTGTGGTCACGGGCTAACAATCACAATCCACCCGGCATAGCCACAGACTCACAAGCATAATTCTCCTGGCATGATCACAGGCTCACAATCACAATCTTCCCGGAAAGATCACAGGCTCACAATAACAATATTGAGCAAATATTGATGAACAATTAGCTTAACAATCTCCCTCTCACTCTAGACCACATTCCTCTCTCTAAAATATCAGTTAGGACTAGCCGAAATAAACCCTAAGTTATTTTTATAAAAATGGGATTGGATGAAGTTTTCCAAAACTTAAACTCTACGAAGTCAGGTCTACGGTCCCAGACAGGACTTCAAAACAAGTATGCGTCCCCCAAAGGAGACCGCGAAAAGCTTCCCAAAAAATTGGGCAGGACTAGACAGGTTTCGGCAGATCTGCGGTCCGCATATCAGTTATGTGGTCGCATAATGGACCGTAGAACCTCCTACTGAAGTTTTCTCATGCTGGATCTGTGATGGATTGTGTGGCCTGGAGAATAGTTATGCAGCCGCATAATGGACCGTATAATGATCCTCAGAATTAGCTCAAGTTCTGCTTCACTCTGCGGCACATCTGCAGCCCACAAAGTGGTTCTGCAGTCGCATAGTGGACCGCTGAAATGCCATGGTCAGCAAAATGATTCTCTGAACTCCCCGACGTACTGTTTAACCCAAGAAGTCTGAACCTCGGCATTAGTTCGTAGCAAAGAATTCCTATAACCCTCAAACACATTAGCCTAACTCAGCGCCACAAATCCTCAGGTTTTAGTAAACTTTTATGGGGCAATAAATGTCCCCAAACTGAAGCTACTGGCGGCTCCTCAACTACTGCTCTTACAAGTGCTTTAGCTGCGACGTGTGTCCCTCCTCGGCCCGGGCCTCTCGCGGCTCTAGCAGGGGCGCGAGTGTCTGCTCAGTTGATCTGGTAGTGCGTGTCCTCACCAACTGTGGGAGAATAGTGATACAAAGGCTCAAATATCGAAATCAACAAATCCGCACGATAGGAATGTAAGAAGTGGAATTTTCCTAATAGTTCTACAGCCTCTCGAAGATAAGTACAGATGCCTCCACACCGATCCGCAAGACTCTACTAAAATCGCTCGTGACTCGTAGAACTTATGAACCTGGAGCTCTGATACCAACTTACCACGACCCTAAATTTCCTCCGTAGGATGTCGTGATGGCACCTAGCATCTAAGAAAGGTAAGTCGATTACTATAACAATTAAGCCAGTTCTTAACAATGATAATTTGAAACAGAGAATAATTTGAATACTGAAACAAGAGCGTAATGAGGCTACGCGGCAATAATCATAACAACCTCCCAAGACTGGTAATACAAAGTCACGAACTCTAGCTAAATACATGGAAAGATCTCAAAGATCGAAATTCGATAATGTTCAAATAACAAGCTGACAGTACAATGAAAGGAAAGAACTCCAAGGGACTGCGACGACCAAGCAACTCTACCTTTAATCCTCGCGGCCAATATGCTAACTTTACTCGTGTCTGATATCTCCAATACCTGGCTCTACACAAAAATGTGCATAAGTGTAGTATGAGTACACCACGGTCAGTACCCAGTAAGTATCAAGACTAACCTCGGTGGAGTAGTGATGAGGTACAAGTCAAGACACTCACTAGACAAAATAACATATGCAGTATAGAAGTATATAGCTAATAGTGAAGGAATGAATCAGTCAATGGCAATAAGAATTAACATGTGACATAAACAGTAAAGAAATAAGAACACCATGAAAATACCATTGAAACCAAATAAGGGACAAAAATGAGAACCAATTAATCAAACCATTCTAACACAAGTTTCGCAATGAAAATTGCCTGAGATACCTCATCTCATAGTCACAAGTCACAGGTCGCAACCCACCATCATATGGTCTCGGCAACTTGTGCCCACATCTCAATAACAACCGCACAGACAACTCACATTCCAATATCTTAATCCGCCTGGCATGATCACAGGCTCACATTCACAATCCGCCCGGTGTGGTCACGGGCTCACAATCACAATCTGTCCGGCATGGTCACAATCACAATGCATTGTCCCCAAGCCATCACACATCATCTCTAACATTGCACCCCTTATCTCATCGATAGCCACACATATCACTCCGCCCTGACAATAACATTAGCCACACGTATCACTCCGATAGCCACCTGTCACGCCCCGAACCTAGGAGCGAGACAAGCACCCCGTGCCTCACCTAACCTGGCGTA
>AWOL01S0003943.1:0-23240 GCA_000715115.1 Nicotiana otophora | reverse complement strand
TGACCCTCCTACATTCAGTGGTTTGGCTTCAGAGAGTGCACAGGGTTTTTTGGAGGAGTGTCACCACATTCTCCATACTATAGGTATTGTGGAGACGTGTGGGGTTGCTTTTACTACATTCCATCTTAGGGTAGCGGCTTATCAGTGGTGGCGGGCATATGAGTTGGGTAGCCCAGCCGAGTTAGCTTCACTTACATGGGTTCAGTTTTCAGAGATGTTCCTGAGAGAGTTTGTACCTCAGTCCATTCGAGATGCATGGTGCGCGAAGTTTGAGCAGCTGCGCCGGGGAACTATGTCAGTGTTAGAGCATGCCGTGAGATTCAGTGATTTGTCCAGGCATGCACCTGCTTTGGTCGCCACAGTTACAGAGCATGTCCGTAGATTCATTTAGGGACTCAGGCATGATATTCGGTTCAGCATGGCTCGGGAGTTAGAGTCAAATGTTTCATTTCAGCAGGTGGTAGGGATAGCTCGCTGAGTAGAGGGCATGTGGAACCAAGAGAGAGAAGATAGGCGAGTCCATGAAAGAGAGTACAGGCGAGATCAGGAGAGTGAGGTCAGGGAGGTAAGGAGGCCTCATAGACCGGAGAGATCTACTGGTCCTTATTTTGGAGGCAGGGTACCACATGGTAGAGGTTTTGTGGGTCAGCCAATTTAGTTTGCACTTCAGGCTTCGCACAGTGTTTCAGGTGCTCATGGGTCTCAGAGTACCCGTACCGCACAGTTCCCACAGTCATATCGGTGGAGAGGATTCTTCGAGTGTGGAGATATCAGCCACAGGGTGAGAGATTATCCTAGACTTCGGACATATATGTCACAATGAGGTATTCATGCGAGTAGAGGGCGCCCAAGAGGGGAAGGCCCATCCCGTTGATGTGTCTCATATAGTAGGCTGGAGGCCGCTGTGCCAGATGATGTCAAACAAATATGCTTTTGATTTGTTAAAGAGAGGCACTATTCGTATTTTGATTCGCTTATGCTTATCGGGGCGAGTTCCCCTATTTATTGTCCCACCTATGGGTGAGTTCATGACTTAGTATTATGTTTAGGTATTTACCCCTGTTGGGAGACTCTATGAGTGGTAGCCCATGTCTATCGTTTGTTTATATTCATTATTGAAAGTTACAAGACTAGAAGTGAATTCATGGTGTTCATTATGGCAGGTTTGATGTGATTCCTAAGTAAATTAGTTACGATTTGTGATTTGATACTCTATAGGGGTGAGAGTTTAGTAAGTTTTGTGATTTTATTGGCAGAATTGAATTAGTGAAAGATTTACATTGGTATGATGTGTATTCGACTTATGATTCAGAGTTAAGGGTGAGACCCTCGCGATTCCATGTGACATGATATGTTTGAGTCGGGTTGTGTGCCGTGGTGGAAGGTTATACCAGGATGATATCCTTATGATTTGTTCATTTACATTGATTTTTCCTTTTGAATTGATTCGTAGTATGATACTGTTAGAGAGTTGTGCATGTCGGGCTTGTTTGATATTTCCCTTATGTGTTTCTCTTTACATATTCAGTCATTTTCATTTTGTGTTTCTTGAGTTTTAGCTTGCGGGGTGTGTGCCCGGTGGTGTTAGTTGTGACTTGTTGATTCGGGTGTATAGTTAAGAGATCTTCATGTTTCTTGCATCGTTGTCAGTGTTGTGGAGGTTTGAACAGGGTTCTAACAAATATGAGGCTAATTGTCGGTGCTGGTTTTGATTACGGGCAACTATTGTGATCAGAAATGTTATTATGGGCCTATGTGTGGTGTGTCTTGTTGTGTGGTCGTACCTTATGGGTATAGGCATGAGTTGTTATATCTGGTTGAGACTGATACCGGTTATGGATTTAGAATTGGGTCTTTTGAAGATAAATGGAAGGTGAGAATTTTGACTCTAAGGCTTATCGGTGTTGATAGAAAGGATAAATTATAGTTGGGATGGTATTGTTAGGCTTATGTGGACTGGGGTGATGTGGGGTCCCCCGTAGGTATATGTTGGATATGTACTTTCAGTGATACGAAGATTTCAAGGCGATTCTTAGCACGTTCGAGAACGAACGTTTGTTTAAGAGGGAAAGGATGAAACGACCCGACCGGTCGTTTTGAGAATTTAAGTCTCGTTCGGCGGCATAAGCCCTGAGAAGCTTCGTATTATGTATATGTCTTACGTGCGTGGTTGAATTCAGTTACCGGATGATTCAGAGTGATTTGGGATACTTAGTCCCTAAAACGAAAGCTTAAGTCTTAGGATTTTGACCGTAGTCGGAACTGTGTGAAGACGACTCAGGAATGGAGTTATGTTGGTTCCGTTTGGTGATTTTGGATTTAGGAGCGTGTCCGAATTGTGTTTTGGAGGTCTGTAGCTTATTTAGGCTTGAATTGGCGAAAGTCGAATTTTTGGAGTTTTGGACCGGAAGTTTGATATCAGAGTCGGAATCTGATTCCGGAAGTTGGAGTAGGTCCGAAATGTTGAAAATGACTTGTGTGCAAATTTTGGGGTCAATCGGACGTGGTTTGATAGGTTTTAGCATCGATTGTGGAAATTTGAAGTTTCAAGTTCATTAAGTTTGAATTGGAGGGTGATTCGTGATTTTAGCGTTGTTTGATGTGGTTTGAGGGCTCGACTAAGTTCGTATCGTGTTTTAAGATTTGTTTGGTATGTTGGTCGAGGTCCCGGGCGCCTCGGGTGAGTTTCGGATGGTTAACGGATCAAATTCGGACTTAGAGGAAATCTGAAGTTTCTGCCTTTTGGTGCAATCGCACTTGCAGAACTTGGCTCGCAGGTGCGACCACGCAGAAGCACAATGGACATCGCAGGTGCGCAAGGACGCAGAAGCGGAAGGGATTTCCGCAGGTGCGCACGCGCAGGTGCGACCCTTTCATTGCAGGTGCGGAGGCAGAGGGGGCAAGTGATTGCGCAGAAGCGCTCATTTTGTTCGAACAAGCGCACGCGCAGGTGCGAGCCCAGGCTCCGTAGGTGCGAAAATGCCTAGGCAATGTTCAAAACCGAAGGGCTTCGTGATTTTTGTTATTTTGGACTTTGCAAACTCGGTTTAGGGTGATTTTTGAGAGCATTTTCGAGGGATTTTCAGAGGAAGCTTTGGGGTAATGATTCCTAACTTGTTTTTTGGTTGTATTCCATTAATCTATAGTTGTTTTCTCCATTTAATTTCGGATTTTTGGGGTTGAAATTGGAAGAACTTCTTCAATAAAGATTTCGAGTTTTGAAAGGGGATTTGTGGTCGGATTTGAGTAATTCTTATATGGTTGGACTCGTGAGTGAATGGGTGTTTATATTTTATGATTTTTTACCCGATTTCGAGACGTGGGCCCTGATCGACTTTTAGGATGGATTTCGGAATTTTTACAAAAATCTTGATTTCATTAATTTGATTAGCCTAATATAGTTGTATTTATGATATATAATTATTTTGGCTAGATTTGGGCCATTTTGAGTAGGATATTCGTGGGAAAGGCATTGTGACCGATTGATTGAGCTTGGTTCGAGGTAAGTATCTTGCCTAACCTTGTGTGTGGGATTTCCCCTTAGAATTTGAGTCTTCTATGTTGATTGTAGTCCATGTACGCGAGGTGACGAGTACGTGCTCGGACTTATTTGTGGAAAGTTGGCCTTTTAGGGTTCTTAGGTCCTTATATTCACTGAGTATGAAGTTGTTCTTGATATGATTAAGTTCCTATTTACTAGTTTCACCTCTACATGCTTTAATTAGAATTAACTGCTTTCAGGATTCACTCTTATTGCCTATTTGACTCTTATTTGACTTAACTAAAGATTTTACCTCGTCTATTGTCATGCTATCTTTTCATACTGCTTATCTTTATTTGGAATTATTATTATCTCATCCTATAATTTGTTCAGTATTAATTGAGATTATAATTATCTTCCCGCTGCTTATCCTTAATTAAATTATTGAATATCCTTCGAAATTCCTCAACCTTAAAAGAAGTTTTAGATATCCTATATCTTAGTCGACTTGTTTTATTTGGAAATTATTTGACTCGTGTTAGATTCCCTGTTGTTGAAATGTATATTGTGGGATCGTTGCGACATATTAGTTTTCCCTTGTTGAGCTGTTCTCTTTATGTCTGACATCCTTTACTGTGGTTATTCCTTGTGAATTGGTTCTACCGTTTCTTTGTGAGTTAAAGTTTTTGAGTTGATTTACTTGTCGTACTTTGTCTTATTGTCATTGTTGTTGTTGTACTTGTTGTGGTAATACACGAAGTTTCTGCCACGCGGTTGTTATTATTGTAATGCACAAGGTTTCTGCCGTGCGGTTGTTATTATGGGGTTGCACGAGGTTTCTGCCGTGCTATTGTATATATATATGGGTTGCGCATGTGGCGAAACAAGGTGGGAACATTATTATGCACGTGTGGCGAAACAAGGTGGGAACATTATTATGCACGTGTGGCGAGATAAGGCATGCATTTATGTTACTATTGCACACGTGGCGAGACAAGGTGGGCTGTGTCAGGGATTGATTTGTGATGATTTTTGGCCTGGGGGCATTCTTGTTGTTGATATTTGTGAAGTGATATACATACCTGTGTGAGCTTTATCTTGTGAAAGCTGTGAGAAAGTATTCTGTGTGTTGTCAGTTCTTTTTCCTTATGCTTATTTGCTGATATGGACTATGGTAGGACACTTGCACAAGCATACACGTAGTTAAGCACCCTTATCGGATAAGAGGTCTTCTTGATATTGTTGAGCATAGATGCTCACCCTTGTTTACTTGCCTTCTATGTGAGAATGACTACACTGGCACGTGAGTCGTCAGTGCGGTTATGAGGTATTATGAGGGCATGGGATGCCAAGTGTTAGGGTTCAGGTATTGAGACCCGTGAGTTGTGAATTGTCCGAGGTTCGGTACCTCGTGGAGTTGTTGACTAAAACCTGATGTAAAAGCGGTTGTAGTTGCTGAGTTATTACTTGTCCTTGTTGTATTCGTGATTCCGGATATAGGTTATGTTCCATTCATTTTCTAAGTTATTTTTATGGTATTCCGCTGATACTTGTTGTTTTCTTTCTTATTGTCATTGCTGTATTGTGAGCCATATTGCATAGTCTTTATGTAGATATCATATTTCTATTATTCATATACTTATACTTGTTCAGTTTATTAAATCAGTGGGTGTCTTGACTGTTCCTCGTCACTACTCCACCGAAGTTAGTCTTGATACTTATTGGGCACCGCTGTGGTGTACTCATACTACTCTTCTGCACATTTTTGTGCAGATCCAGGTATTTGTTCGTTAGCTAGCTGTGTGGACTATTGCTGCAGAGACTCAAGGTAAACCTGACGCTACGTTCGCAGGCTTCGGAGTCACCTTCAAGTTTTGTTTTGCACTATTTATTCCTATTTATGGACAGTTGTATTTAGAGATTTTCTAGCAAAAACTATGTAGAGCTTATGACTTGTACTATCGATTTTGGAAATTTTAAGAGATTCTATTTAAATAATGTTGTTGTTTCAATTATTGTTAGGCTTACCTAGTCCATAAGACTAGGTGCCATCACGATCCCCAAACGGAGGGGAAATTGGGCCATGACACAAAGAGGGTGGAACATCGAGCTCTGTATATATTTCATCTCTTAGAGTATTCTTTTCAACGACACAAACGACTCTTGATTTGGACGCTCTTACCTCGAGATATGACATTTTCACTGAGAG
The DNA here is from genome assembly GCA_000715115.1 of Nicotiana otophora. Taxonomy (NCBI): domain Eukaryota; kingdom Viridiplantae; phylum Streptophyta; class Magnoliopsida; order Solanales; family Solanaceae; genus Nicotiana; species Nicotiana otophora. The sequence goes on along the minus strand of AWOL01S0003943.1, from coordinate 17,550 downwards.
TGCATAAAACTTTGAGATCAGCAGGCCAGATGCGTCGATCAACTTCAAAGAATTAATTCCATCCGATCCAGAAGGTGTTTAGAGGTGAAATTTTGATATGTTGTAGTCCTTTGAGTCTAGCATCAGAAGAATCAAGCGGCTTGCAATTTTGACATTCCTACAGCATGATACTAAGTTTTTGGTGAAGGCACGCAAGGCTGAAGAAGCCAACTGGTCGGGACTCGTCTCCTATCTTCTAAATAGTATCTAGGACGATCTAGGAGCAATCTGATTGTGATATTTAGAAGTCTAAGTTCAACAAGTCTAATTTTTATAGCTGCAAACCGCTCGTGATTCTGATATTCCTACACAAGATATGAATCTTTCAGTGAAGGCACGCAAAGCTGAAGAAAATCGAGCATGGCAGAATCTAAAGCAAAGTTTTAGAAATACTCCTGAGACAGTACAAAGCAGATTTGGGCTTCAAATTTTTTATATGTATCGGAACTCCGTGTCTAGTATCACTGAAATTATGTGGCCCATGTTTTCAATGCTCCTGCACCATGATGCGACTTTTTCTTCCAAGGTGCGCAAAGCTGCGAGATCAGCAGGCAGATGCGTACATCAACTTCAAATATTAGCGGCCCATGTTTTCAATGCTCCTACACCATGATGCGACTTTTTCTTCCAAGGTGCGCAAAGCTGCGAGATCAGCAGGCAGATGCGTACATCAACTTCAAATATTAGCGGCCCATGTTTTCAATGCTCCTACACCATGATGCGACTTTTTCTTCCAAGGTGCGCAAAGCTGCGAGATCAGCAGGCAGATGCGTACATCAACTTCAAATATTAGCGGCCCATGTTTTCAATGCTCCTACACCATGATGCGACTTTTTCTTCCAAGGTGCGCAAAGCTGCGAGATCAGCAGGCAGATGCGTACATCAACTTCAAATATTAGCGGCCCATGTTTTCAATGCTCCTACACCATGATGCGACTTTTTCTTCCAAGGTGCGCAAAGCTGCGAGATCAGCAGGCAGATGCGTACATCAACTTCAAATATTAGCGGCCCATGTTTTCAATGCTCCTACACCATGATGCGACTTTTTCTTCCAAGGTGCGCAAAGCTGCGAGATCAGCAGGCAGATGCGTACATCAACTTCAAATATTAGCGGCCCATGTTTTCAATGCTCCTACACCATGATGCGACTTTTTCTTCCAAGGTGCGCAAAGCTGCGAGATCAGCAGGCAGATGCGTACATCAACTTCAAATATTAGCGGCCCATGTTTTCAATGCTCCTACACCATGATGCGACTTTTTCTTCCAAGGTGCGCAAAGCTGCGAGATCAGCAGGCAGATGCGTACATCAACTTCAAATATTAGCGGCCCATGTTTTCAATGCTCCTACACCATGATGCGACTTTTTCTTCCAAGGTGCGCAAAGCTGCGAGATCAGCAGGCAGATGCGTACATCAACTTCAAATATTAGCGGCCCATGTTTTCAATGCTCCTACACCATGATGCGACTTTTTCTTCCAAGGTGCGCAAAGCTGCGAGATCAGCAGGCAGATGCGTACATCAACTTCAAATATTAGCGGCCCATGTTTTCAATGCTCCTACACCATGATGCGACTTTTTCTTCCAAGGTGCGCAAAGCTGCGAGATCAGCAGGCAGATGCGTACATCAACTTCAAATATTAGCGGCCCATGTTTTCAATGCTCCTACACCATGATGCGACTTTTTCTTCCAAGGTGCGCAAAGCTGCGAGATCAGCAGGCAGATGCGTACATCAACTTCAAATATTAGCGGCCCATGTTTTCAATGCTCCTACACCATGATGCGACTTTTTCTTCCAAGGTGCGCAAAGCTGCGAGATCAGCAGGCAGATGCGTACATCAACTTCAAATATTAGCGGCCCATGTTTTCAATGCTCCTACACCATGATGCGACTTTTTCTTCCAAGGTGCGCAAAGCTGCGAGATCAGCAGGCAGATGCGTACATCAACTTCAAATATTAGCGGCCCATGTTTTCAATGCTCCTACACCATGATGCGACTTTTTCTTCCAAGGTGCGCAAAGCTGCGAGATCAGCAGGCAGATGCGTACATCAACTTCAAATATTAGCGGCCCATGTTTTCAATGCTCCTACACCATGATGCGACTTTTTCTTCCAAGGTGCGCAAAGCTGCGAGATCAGCAGGCAGATGCGTACATCAATTTCAAATATTAGTTCCAGACGATCCAGAAGGAGTTCGATTGTGAAATTTTGATACGCTGTAATCCTATGAATATAGCATCAGTAGAATCAAGCGGACCACAATTTGGATGCTCGTACACCAGGTTATGAATCTTTTTGTGAAGGCACACCAATCTGAAAGATCAAATGCGGCAGCACCTGAAACAAAAATTAAAAACATTACCTAAGATAGTACAGGAGGATTTTTGCTCCGGTTCTTGGATATATTGCAGCCTTCCGTGTCTTGTTTTAGCAGAATCAAGCAGTTCATTATTTGGAGTCTCCGACAATGCGATGTGAATTTTTTTCCACATACGTGCAAATCTGAGTAATATAAAACGGCAGATTACGAACTGAAGTTTAAAATGTTACCTGAGGAGGTACATAATGTATTTTGCTCTGATTTTTCTTATAATTGTATTCCTATGAGTTTAACATCAAAAGGATCAAGCGGCTTGTATTTTCGATGTTCCTATGCCAACATACAAATTTTTCTTTTGAGGAGCATAAGCTGTAAATAGATGCCGAAGCAAAAGGATGAATTGCAGAAAACCTTCATGAAAAGCGCTCTAAGACCTCTTCTATTTATAGAAGTGTTAAGTCATCTGTTGTTAGCTTGGTGAACAAGAACTTTCCTTTAAAAGTAAAATTTGATTAGTAATTGACTAGCAAGTCCTATATGGAAACTTTGAGATAAAATTCAAATTGGAGAAGAAGGTTGCTTGAATCGAAGGAGAGCTAACTTGTCCTAATGGGTTTTGTTAGGATCGGGAACCAGGGTAGTACAGAATTTAGTCAAACAATGATATAATGACAATAACAAAGACAATGGAAGTTGATAACAACGACAATTAAAGCATATAAAGAAGACACAAATTTAATGTGGTTCGATCAAAGTGACCTATGTCCACAAGCGGAGATGAGCAATTTCACTATACCAACAAGAGTACAAAAGAGAGTACAAAATTAGAGTAAACACTCTAATTAATCCCAAATATCCTAAGAGAATAACCTCATAAGATCACTCCAAAGAAAGGGTTCACACAAGTGCTTCTTAATACTAACTCTCATACAAAACTCTCTTAATAAAGGAGAAAAGGAAGAAACAAGAAACGAAGACTCAAGTCTTGTTGGTGTGTCTAAAATGAACCAATGGCCTTCCCTTTTATAGGCAAAAAAGTCTTGGCCTTTTAGGTGTAAAAGAATAGATACAACTTGTGCAAATGATATCCACCACACAATGTAATATTTTTGGGTCCCAAAGAATATTGCCAACAAAGTCTACACTTTGCAAAGATACTTATGCTTATGTGATATGGACTCCATTAGCCAAAATATTGGCCATATTACAGATTTCAAGTGGATTCTTACCAAATTTGGTAATCCACACCCATAAAGAGCTAGTTTCGAGCCGTATTATTTTTGGAATCTACTTCCTAGTTCCATGTTGATGGTGCAATGTAGATATTATGGTATTTACCAAAAAAAATTGACGTAACCAAATTCTTCTCAAAAATGGAGAGGCAAACAAGATGGTTCACTTTGGTATATCAGACAGTTTGATTAAGGGAGTCATAAAGAGACATTGTCTTCACTTGTACTTCAAGTCTCCTCTTTGATTTTGGCAAGCCTATACTCCGATAAGCCTTGAAGTAGGAGGCATTTGTAGACAGTTAAAATTTTACTAAGTTTAAATCCATAATAAATGTGAATTTTATCATATATTGGTCCAACCAAATATTTTGGACTAGTATAATTGGGTTATTTATTTAAATCTAATTAAACTGATTTAAATAAAAGTCCAATACTATTGGACTAACCCATTTTATTGGGCTACCAAATGGATCGACCCATATAAAGCCCCAAGCCCAATGACCCATGAGGGGTTTCTTGGTGGCTACTCCACCACGTGTCTATATAAAATGGCCACATCCCTCATTTGATAAGGGAAGAAATCACAAGGCTGAAAGTACAACAATCAAGTAAGCAGAAGAAAAGGTTAAAGAAGCTATGAAGAATAGCATCAAGGTCTCCATCCATNATAACTTTTTAAGAAAACGGAATTCACTTTTCCTTTTTTACACTCAATGACCCATGAGGGTTCTCTTGGTGGCTACTCCACCACGTGTATATATAAAGAGGTCACATCCCTCATTTGAGAGGAGAGAAGAAATCACAAGGTTGAAAGTACAACAATCAAGTAAGCGGAAGAAAAGGCTAAAGATGGTATGAAGAATAGCATCAAGGTCTCCATCCATATCTGCAATCTTCGTATGTGGTCAAATCCCAAAGGCGAACGCAAATCATAAGCGGGCGGCTTCAAATCTTCCGTTCGTGATAACCCAACAACAAATCCTGCTTCATGATGACCTTCAAATTGTTCGTGATGCACCACAAATCTAAAATCCGTCAAGTTCAAGATCAAGCTCTTGAACCATCGTTCGTGAGGAGAAGAATCAGAGGACTACATCTTTTTAAATTCGAGATATTCTAGAGATTATAACCCCATCACTTGAAATTGAATATAATATTTGTCGCTATATTTCTTGTCTTGATTATTATTTTTCAGGAACGAAGTTTAGTTGTTACAAAACACACAACAAACCACATTTCTAATAAATAAAAATATCTAATACTCATTGTCCTTCATTATCGTCTATTTGAACTATATACAATTTTATCTTGTGCTACTTTTTCATGCAACGAATTATATAGATAGATACTTTTATAAAACAAAAACTACAATTTAATGTTTTCATCATAAAAAAATTGTGTAGTTCGAGTATCAACTACAAACTAAGGGTTTTCAGGTTCTTTTTCTTGGAGCAAATTTTTTATATTAGTATTTAAATGCTGCATTTCATGTAGAATTATTTTAATTATTTTTTTATATTTTAGGGCTTCTAAATTAACTATAATTTGTATATTAAATCTTTCCAAATCTTTTCTTTATTTTGGTAACTTTCGAGTACTTAGAATAACCGGAAATATAGATGACTTTGGCACTTCAAATAGAAAGCTATGGAAAGTTCTTGATGAAGTTGTGGATTTTTTTTAATAGAAGTATTTGGTTATATAATTCAAAAAAGTGATAAAATTATGTATAGTTCAAATAGACAAAGAAAAAAAAGTTTATGAAAAAGAAAAGGAATTAATTATAATTCTATCATAAAGAATAAGGACTCCTAAACCCAAAAGAAGTTCCAAGTCGCTGGCACACTACTTTAAATTAAATTTTTATTAATTTTCAGTGAAATAATAAAATTATAAAAAAGCAAAAGAAGAAAAAGGCTAAATAAAAAATAAAAAATAAAAACATTATAGAATAAATAAAATATGAATAATAGAGGCTCCTAAACCTAAAAGGAGTTTTAAGTACTCGATAGTTTGAAGATTATTCATGTATTTCCCACGGCTAAAAATCTTTTATTTTTATTTTTATTTATTTGTTTAATTCATACAATTAATTTCTTATACACTTTTTATATTTATTTTTTCTAAATAAAATCTTTATTCAATTTTATCCAACACAGAATGCTTTTCAAAGGATCTTTGCATTATTATTTCAAATTTATTTTGTTCCACATTTGGATCCGGATATTTATACTTTTTAAAAAAAAAATGAGTAAAGTACTTTTCTAACTATTTCAAAAATATATTTTTTAAAAATATAAATAATTAAATATTTTTTAGTCGAATCGAACTTACTTTTAAATGGCCCTGATAAACGGGAATTGGTTATAGCACACAACAAAACTAAAATATTACATCAGTGGGAATATTGAAAGAACATATAGCGTCAATAGTTCCGTTCAATGGTTATTTCAAAAATTATTATCATGCATACTAATTTATCGATCAAATTATTGTGTATAGTGTTACTTGTGTTCAAATAAGTAATTTTTAATTTTTATGTCATACCAAATTTTTGATTAATTTGTTGCAAGATTCAAAATTGGACCTTTTTACATCGTTCCACACATTAGTTCTTCTTCGATAATATTTTAATTATGATTTATCATATATGATACATTTTCACTTCTCTTAGGATATACTATAGTAGTTTTCTTAAAATTCATCAATTGCAAGTAATTCAGTTACAATCAAAAGGTTTTTTTTTACTACAAAGAGACAACAGTCTTTATGCATAAAAGGCTCATAAAAATAAGGAGTCATTGAAGAAAATAAGCATAATTCTAATTAAAGTTACCTTAATAGTTTGTTGTATGTAGAACTTTGATCTAAATTTGAACTTTGAAGTATGATCTTTATTTCCAAAGTGCATTTGTATATTCAAACAACTATTTATTTTTATAGCAAAGTTAGAAATTTGCTCCTGCACTCTCGTGGCTACGTTATAGTATCTTCATGCTGTTATGGTCTTGAATCTTGATGCTAAATTTATAAATGATGTCATGTCTTACGTCTGAATTTATAAATGATACTAACAAATGGGGGCTTGTCCGTGACTTGTTGCACTTTTATTTTATAGCTCCAAACACAATATTTAATTTAATGCTTATGTGATTTAAAAAATATATATTTATTGAGATTGTGTATACACGCAACGCGCGTACCCTGTGACTAGTGAAACTAAGAACCCATAAGAGCAATTATAAAATTCACCTCTCTTCATCTAAAGAATATTTATACATTATATTTCTATTTGGCAATCCGAAAATCCAAAAATATTGAATTTCTTATGATATTACATCACATATAGCTAGAGCATCTGTGCGATATATTAAGAAGATAAGATAAAAGGAAAAAAACATAAATATTCCAAACACACTCTTACGGCCAAATTTCACAAGCTACTCCTTTAAAATATACAACATCGGAGACGACTTTGGTCTCTCCTTGGATAAATCTACATAAACATGACGATTTGAAAATAATATTAGTAAAAGTGAGAAATTTGTAAGAGTTACATTTTTTACGAATGTTGTCCTCACTAACTGTTTACAACAAGATATTCCTTCGTGACTTGAATGTATGAATATTCAGTGTCTTTATATGTTCATAAAATAATATCATTTGCACCTTTGTGTCTACTGCATTTTCTAAATAATATTTTTTAATAAAAATTATATTTAATATTTTTTACGCAATGTACGGGTACCTATACTAGTTAGTATAATTCATAATATAAACAATTTTAATAACTTTCTTTCTTTTTAAAATTTGGTGCGAAATAAAATCAAAGAGAGGATCAGAGGAATCATGTATTTAGTCCTTAAAAGTCAAAGTCAAAAGAGAATAGAAAATAAGGAAAACGAAATTCCAGTGGCCGACGGGTGCTAACAAGTCCGACGTTCTACAAACGCTTTCCCCGACTAAATTTAGTGTATTTTATTTCCCCCATTTTAACTGTCCCCATTTATTAAGATCTCCCACGTATTCCCAACCTCTCTCTTCACTTTTTCTCCGATCCGGTACGTATTTGTATGTATATGNATTGTGAGCATGTCAAGATGAGCTTCCTCTGTAGTCCCCTCCCCCCTACAGTTCTTTTGTTATTTCACTGAGCAAATAACTCAGTCGACGAGAATGTTAAAAAAATCTCCTTAAGAAACAGCATAATTGTACTCATTTGGAACAAGTTAAGGAACCACATTGCCACCGAGCTCAATCTTCAAAATCTGTTAGCACATGGTCTTCTATTCCATTTTTTCTGTGTCAGCATTTGTTCAATTTTCCATTTGAAGGTTGACTGCTGAGTAGAAACTGAGAACAGATCAACTGCTATTCTCAATCTTGGTTGATCAACTGGTTTTTTGAGATGATGAACACTCCGTGATTATTACTTATTTGANAACTACTCTTGATCGGCGACAGCGGTAACTATTTTGTTTTCTATGTTTATTTTTCTTTCTAATTTTTTTTTTAGTATATCCTTCTTTACATTCGATTATTTTGTAGTAATTCTTTTCGTTGATTCGTTCAAATTTTCTGGTGGTCTTGCAATGGAGATGAAATAAGTAGTTGTGTGGCTTGTTATTTCGTTAGTTCACTTGATTCTATTATCAATGAGCATTTACAGTCATTTGCTTGCTGTATTCTGATCTAAATAGTACTAAGTAAGAGCAGCGAAGAATTACAACTTAACAATTCTGTGTAATGATATCCTAGAACTTACTGGAGCTATTGAGCCACAAATACTGCTATAATGCATTACTGTATAGCACATAACTACTTATACATTTGCCATGCATGTGTTGTTTGTATATGAGGCATNATTTTTCTGAATTTAATCAGGTACAACTTATATTTGAATTTTCAGGTGTGGGTAAGAGTTGTCTCCTTTTACGTTTCTCAGATGGCTCCTTCACCACCAGTTTTATCACCACTATTGGGTAGTCATCCTCTCATTTCTTTCTTGACATTCTACGGTTTTTATTTTCATATCTTGGTATTTTTCTTAAACTGCTTGTGCTTCAAACATAAAGAANAGCTATTGAGCGACAAATACTGCTATAATGCATTACTGTATAGCACATAACTACTTATACATTTGCCATGCATGTGTTGTTTGTATATGAGGCACAGCAGATGTGAACTTACCAAATGACTACTTCTTGATCCTTCATGTGTTAGTGCTCCACTTCATAAAACAACAACCTTTTCCTCAAGAGTTGAGTGATGAAAACCTTGTCGGTGAATTATGGAAGTTCTCCAGGTTCTTCTCCTTCCCTTTATTCTCGAAGAAAGGTGAGATTCACATTCGGTTGTGAATTCCAATGTGGCAGGCATATATTTACACAAAACCAATCCCTGTTATCCTAGTCGGAGGAGAATTTACCAAACTTTTAGCATTGCTTACACTTTGCGCGAATGGAGTTTTTATTTAGGTAATTGGAACGCATAAAATGTGCTTTTATGGCTCAATGGGCTCCCAACATCACATTGCGGTTTTGTAGTGGAAAGGATAAGAAGCCTGCAACACTCATTGGAATCCTTACAAGCCTCAAGTGGTTTGCATCATACTACCATTGGCTACTCTGATTGATTGAGGTGCGACCTAGAAATTTTGCAGACAAGATGATGGACGAGTTTTAGATCATAAATAGAGAATATTCTTGATTAGATATCATGAATAGATGGAAACTGCATTTTAGGAGAAAGAGAAACTTCCAATTCTAGAAGATATAGAGTTGCTCNAACATATAGAGATGTAACTGATTAGAAGTGAAACTTCACAATAAGATAGGATTTCTCATTGAATAGCAACAGAGAACCTCTTAAACTTAAATGTAAACCACGAACATGTTCAATAACATGGTCTCCAGCAAGATTAAGAGTATTAATGGCCTCTATAAAGTATATATGAGTATTGATATTAAATGTTTTCTCTCTTTTTCTTTTTCTTTTTCTGCCAATTGATTCCAAGGAAAAACTTTCTTTCACAGTATTGATTTCAAGATAAGGACCATAGAACTTGATGGCAAACGAATTNGTTTTAATTTGGAAGGTAGAGAAAGATGGTTCCTTTTCTGTTAAATCCAGATCCAGCCTTTTGGGTAAGAAGTGGCAGCGGATGGCACTCGCCATGGAAAGGTTTGTGGAAGAACAAAGCTCCCCTAGAAGTGATGTGTCATACTTGGCTAGCAGTGTGCAAAGCTTGTCTCAGACAGAAGCTTGTTTCGGAAACCTTTTTATGCACTGCCCATATTCCTGGAAAATCTGAAACATTTTTCTAAGGCTAATGGGAATCAGTTGGGTGATGCCAGGAAGCATGAAGGAGATAATGAGTTTCTNTCCAGCAAGATTAAGAGTATTAATGGCCTCTATAAAGTATATATGAGTATTGATATTAAATGTTTTCTCTCTTTTTCTTTTTCTTTTTCTGCCAATTGATTCCAAGGAAAAACTTTCTTTCACAGTATTGATTTCAAGATAAGGACCATAGAACTTGATGGCAAACGAATTAAACTGCAAATTTGGGATACTGCTGGCCAGGAGCGGTTCCGAACAATTACAACAGGTATACATGTAGGTTTTTGTAGTCAATGGTTTGCCTGAAACATAGACCATATCAGTCCTCTATATGCTGCCTTTAACTTGAGCATGCATCCTTCATGAATACTCAATTTTCTCTTCTGTAATGTAGGTTTCTGCAGTTAATTGAGAGAAACATATACCTTTGACTGACTGGCATTAATGCTATGTAAAACAGAACTATCACTTATCGTGAAGTCAACTGAAGTTTGCATCAAGAAGATACCATCCCTAACTTTTGTTCATGAATTATTGTATGATAAATATGTGGAAATTCCATAAAAGAATGTTTTATTTTTCTAGGACTTTGGTTTTTTGTCCGTCATGTAGAATATAAGCTCGAGAGAACACCAAAAGGTTGAGAATGCATGATTCCACACCTTCTACCTTGTGTAGTTATACTGTATTTCACCTATTGGATGGTATTGCTAATTAAGTAGTTGCCTAATTTATGTTGCAGCTAATTAAGAAGTTGTCTCAATGACAAATCTCTTGATTAGAGAGGTCTCCTAGTCCTAGTCATATTCATGTTTTATCCACACTAAATAATATATACAATATGCTAAAACTCCTACCATATTTGCTCCATTAAATGATGTGCTTTANGCCATGGAAAGGTTTGTGGAAGAACAAAGCTCCCCTAGAAGTGATGTGTCATACTTGGCTAGCAGTGTGCAAAGCTTGTCTCAGACAGAAGCTTGTTTCGGAAACCTTTTTATGCACTGCCCATATTCCTGGAAAATCTGAAACATTTTTCTAAGGCTAATGGGAATCAGTTGGGTGATGCCAGGAAGCATGAAGGAGATAATGAGTTTCTGAAGGGATCAAAGAGCACCAAAACAGCTGAAGAATTTGTGACATAGGAGTACTATTTTCTTATCAGTAGGATATCTGGAATACTATACCGCTGTGCATTATATGGCAAATTTGGAAAGAAAGGAATGCTAGATGTGTTGAAGGGAAGGCTACCACACTACATTATATAAAATTCATTTGCTTACGACTTTTTTTTTTCTTTTTGGGTGTAGTATGGAAGATTTAAATCATTTTGATGCGCTGTTGGACTTAATAGACTCTTTGTATCTTGGATAGAGTTAACACACCTCTTGTACTGTTTCACCACTTGCTTATTCTTGACTTTTTGTGAATAAAATTCTCCTTATCAAAAAAGAATGTTGAGGACTGGCTTATGCTGTTGGNCACAAGCTACTCCTTTAAAATATACAACATCGGAGACGACTTTGGTCTCTCCTTGGATAAATCTACATAAACATGACGATTTGAAAATAATATTAGTAAAAGTGAGAAATTTGTAAGAGTTACATTTTTTACGAATGTTGTCCTCACTAACTGTTTACAACAAGATATTCCTTCGTGACTTGAATGTATGAATATTCAGTGTCTTTATATGTTCATAAAATAATATCATTTGCACCTTTGTGTCTACTGCATTTTCTAAATAATATTTTTTAATAAAAATTATATTTAATATTTTTTACGCAATGTACGGGTACCTATACTAGTTAGTATAATTCATAATATAAACAATTTTAATAACTTTCTTTCTTTTTAAAATTTGGTGCGAAATAAAATCAAAGAGAGGATCAGAGGAATCATGTATTTAGTCCTTAAAAGTCAAAGTCAAAAGAGAATAGAAAATAAGGAAAACGAAATTCCAGTGGCCGACGGGTGCTAACAAGTCCGACGTTCTACAAACGCTTTCCCCGACTAAATTTAGTGTATTTTATTTCCCCCATTTTAACTGTCCCCATTTATTAAGATCTCCCACGTATTCCCAACCTCTCTCTTCACTTTTTCTCCGATCCGGTACGTATTTGTATGTATATGTATAATATCTATCTCTGTACATACAATGAATCAAATTAATTACTTATATAAATTTATTTTTGTTCAAATTTTCAAACTTTGATTTTATCTAGGGTTTTTAATTCCTCTTCATCAGTTCCTGGATTCGTGAGGAAATCAAATGGCTGCTCCACCTGCTAGAGCTCGTGCCGACTACGATTACCTCATCAAACTACTCTTGATCGGCGACAGCGGTAACTATTTTGTTTTCTATGTTTATTTTTCTTTCTAATTTTTTTTTTAGTATATCCTTCTTTACATTCGATTATTTTGTAGTAATTCTTTTCGTTGATTCGTTCAAATTTTCTGGTGGTCTTGCAATGGAGATGAAATAAGTAGTTGTGTGGCTTGTTATTTCGTTAGTTCACTTGATTCTATTATCAATGAGCATTTACAGTCATTTGCTTGCTGTATTCTGATCTAAATAGTACTAAGTAAGAGCAGCGAAGAATTACAACTTAACAATTCTGTGTAATGATATCCTAGAACTTACTGGAGCTATTGAGCCACAAATACTGCTATAATGCATTACTGTATAGCACATAACTACTTATACATTTGCCATGCATGTGTTGTTTGTATATGAGGCATAGCAGATGTGAACTTACCAAATGACTACTTCTTGATCCTTCATGTGTTAGTGCTCCACTTCATAAAACAACAACCTTTTCCTCAAGAGTTGAGTGATGAAAACCTTGTCGGTGAATTATGGAAGTTCTCCAGGTTCTTCTCCTTCCCTTTATTCTCGAAGAAAGGTGAGATTCACATTCGGTTGTGAATTCCAATGTGGCAGGCATATATTTACACAAAACCAATCCCTGTTATCCTAGTCGGAGGAGAATTTACCAAACTTTTAGCATTGCTTACACTTTGCGCGAATGGAGTTTTTATTTAGGTAATTGGAACGCATAAAATGTGCTTTTATGGCTCAATGGGCTCCCAACATCACATTGCGGTTTTGTAGTGGAAAGGATAAGAAGCCTGCAACACTCATTGGAATCCTTACAAGCCTCAAGTGGTTTGCATCATACTACCATTGGCTACTCTGATTGATTGAGGTGCGACCTAGAAATTTTGCAGACAAGATGATGGACGAGTTTTAGATCATAAATAGAGAATATTCTTGATTAGATATCATGAATAGATGGAAACTGCATTTTAGGAGAAAGAGAAACTTCCAATTCTAGAAGATATAGAGTTGCTCAACTCATCCAGAGATTGGAGAATGCACCTAAACCAGGACCATCAGCAGTTGTTTTAATTTGGAAGGTAGAGAAAGATGGTTCCTTTTCTGTTAAATCCAGATCCAGCCTTTTGGGTAAGAAGTGGCAGCGGATGGCACTCGCCATGGAAAGGTTTGTGGAAGAACAAAGCTCCCCTAGAAGTGATGTGTCATACTTGGCTAGCAGTGTGCAAAGCTTGTCTCAGACAGAAGCTTGTTTCGGAAACCTTTTTATGCACTGCCCATATTCCTGGAAAATCTGAAACATTTTTCTAAGGCTAATGGGAATCAGTTGGGTGATGCCAGGAAGCATGAAGGAGATAATGAGTTTCTGAAGGGATCAAAGAGCACCAAAACAGCTGAAGAATTTGTGACATAGGAGTACTATTTTCTTATCAGTAGGATATCTGGAATACTATACCGCTGTGCATTATATGGCAAATTTGGAAAGAAAGGAATGCTAGATGTGTTGAAGGGAAGGCTACCACACTACATTATATAAAATTCATTTGCTTACGACTTTTTTTTTTCTTTTTGGGTGTAGTATGGAAGATTTAAATCATTTTGATGCGCTGTTGGACTTAATAGACTCTTTGTATCTTGGATAGAGTTAACACACCTCTTGTACTGTTTCACCACTTGCTTATTCTTGACTTTTTGTGAATAAAATTCTCCTTATCAAAAAAGAATGTTGAGGACTGGCTTATGCTGTTGGGAGTAGGGTGATGAGTACTTTTATACATACTGGTGTTAAAAGTGCACTGATTTGTGATGAATCTGAACTTGAATTTTGATACCAAATTGATGTAGCATTAGACGGAAGAAGAGAGAAAGGGGAGAAAAATTGAGAGAACTGGAAGAAATAGAGAGCGATCAATGCGTAAAGTCTTATTCCTTAAGTCAAGCATTTAACAAAATAGAGAAAGGCACTTATGTTGTAGAATGTGGAACCCTTGACAAGTCAAACTCTTAAAACAATTAGGACTCGATCCCAAACTAAAAGATAAAGACTACTACAAATTGATAGATTTAAGATAATCATAGTATCCTTTTTTCTTTCCTCGATCCATCATTTGCATTGGAGAATTTTCAAAGTTCTTTTGTTGAGGATGAAGGTCGATTGTGAGCATGTCAAGATGAGCTTCCTCTGTAGTCCCCTCCCCCCTACAGTTCTTTTGTTATTTCACTGAGCAAATAACTCAGTCGACGAGAATGTTAAAAAAATCTCCTTAAGAAACAGCATAATTGTACTCATTTGGAACAAGTTAAGGAACCACATTGCCACCGAGCTCAATCTTCAAAATCTGTTAGCACATGGTCTTCTATTCCATTTTTTCTGTGTCAGCATTTGTTCAATTTTCCATTTGAAGGTTGACTGCTGAGTAGAAACTGAGAACAGATCAACTGCTATTCTCAATCTTGGTTGATCAACTGGTTTTTTGAGATGATGAACACTCCGTGATTATTACTTATTTGATTTTTCTGAATTTAATCAGGTACAACTTATATTTGAATTTTCAGGTGTGGGTAAGAGTTGTCTCCTTTTACGTTTCTCAGATGGCTCCTTCACCACCAGTTTTATCACCACTATTGGGTAGTCATCCTCTCATTTCTTTCTTGACATTCTACGGTTTTTATTTTCATATCTTGGTATTTTTCTTAAACTGCTTGTGCTTCAAACATAAAGAAACATATAGAGATGTAACTGATTAGAAGTGAAACTTCACAATAAGATAGGATTTCTCATTGAATAGCAACAGAGAACCTCTTAAACTTAAATGTAAACCACGAACATGTTCAATAACATGGTCTCCAGCAAGATTAAGAGTATTAATGGCCTCTATAAAGTATATATGAGTATTGATATTAAATGTTTTCTCTCTTTTTCTTTTTCTTTTTCTGCCAATTGATTCCAAGGAAAAACTTTCTTTCACAGTATTGATTTCAAGATAAGGACCATAGAACTTGATGGCAAACGAATTAAACTGCAAATTTGGGATACTGCTGGCCAGGAGCGGTTCCGAACAATTACAACAGGTATACATGTAGGTTTTTGTAGTCAATGGTTTGCCTGAAACATAGACCATATCAGTCCTCTATATGCTGCCTTTAACTTGAGCATGCATCCTTCATGAATACTCAATTTTCTCTTCTGTAATGTAGGTTTCTGCAGTTAATTGAGAGAAACATATACCTTTGACTGACTGGCATTAATGCTATGTAAAACAGAACTATCACTTATCGTGAAGTCAACTGAAGTTTGCATCAAGAAGATACCATCCCTAACTTTTGTTCATGAATTATTGTATGATAAATATGTGGAAATTCCATAAAAGAATGTTTTATTTTTCTGAGATTTTGGTTTTTTGTCCGTCATGTAGAATATAAGCTCGAGAGAACACCAAAAGGTTGAGAATGCATGATTCCACACCTTCTACCTTGTGTAGTTATACTGTATTTCACCTATTGGATGGTATTGCTAATTAAGTAGTTGCCTAATTTATGTTGCAGCTAATTAAGAAGTTGTCTCAATGACAAATCTCTTGATTAGAGAGGTCTCCTAGTCCTAGTCATATTCATGTTTTATCCACACTAAATAATATATACAATATGCTAAAACTCCTACCATATTTGCTCCATTAAATGATGTGCTTTAGGCAATGCCCTGTCGTTGTATGTCAGAGTGCCTTGATGAACGTATCCTCAATTGGTTGCGCTTAAATTAAAGCTGGCGAAGATGAATCAACTACCTTAGCCACACTTTTAGCCCCATTAGCATGGATGATAGCATGGATAACAGAAGGTGTGGTTCCTCTTGGTTGCCAGGAACTCATTATGATCAGTATCTACAATAAGGGTGGACTGCACCTGCTGGCTAGCACGATCTTCACACCCATAACTGAAGCTATGTGAAATTTTCCCATGATGAATAATAGCAGGATCTCAACAGTTCCTTTGGTGTAATTGTTGCATATTAGAATATCACTGGAATAAACATCATATCAGGTGTTCATCCTATCACGTCACCTCGGTAATATCACAAACCTTGATTTATAAGCTGGCTTTGAAATCAAACAGTTTGAACGTGGGAGTGTTTGCTCCATGGATGGTAACACAACTTCGACTATGCGCTTGCTCAAACCCCACAAGATAGCTTGCTTATGGTACTTTGGCAATTTCCTTTGTTCGAATATTAAGAATCTAGGAACATAAGATGAGTGTTGGCCTGTCAATATACCAGATTAAATTGCAACATTACTAAGAATTGAGATGTAGTAAACTGCAATGAATGTCAGTAAATGAGACTTGCAGAAGGGCATACTGGAATAAATGTTGAACTGATGAGAATCTTTCTATTTTTTAAAATCACGTTTAAAGTAGGGTTTAATCTCCCCCAACTCTGGGAAGGTTATGGAGCTACTTATGCTCTTAATAGATACATACGAATTAGGAAATTATTATTTCGGAATCCGCAATTCAATATAGATGGATATGGCTTTGGCTTAACAATGTTTGCAGGGCAGCTATGCTGTCTTTTCCTTGATAATTGCCTTTCTTTTTGGTGACTTGTCAATTTGCTTCTCTTTCAAATAAACCTGCTTATATTTTTAGTACTTTACTTCTCATGCAGCTTACTACCGTGGAGCCATGGGTATCTTGCTGGTATATGATGTGACTGACGAGTCATCGTTTAACAGTAAGTTCCACTAGTTTTACAAATAAAGTGCTTGGAGTAGGATTTTTAATTTGGAGTTGGAGTTGTTCCCTTTTTTTGTAGATGAATTTATTGTCTTGTAAACCCAGGGTTGGGTTAATGGTGAGGGTTTAGCCATACACTTTGATCTTGGGCTAGAAATACCCTCCAACCTCTTGCCAAGCTTCCATTCTCTGAAAATATATTTGTTTGCCTTGTACGATTTGCAGTCTGTCCCTCCTCCTCCCTCTTCTTCTTGTTAGGTGAACTTCCCTAAGATAAATTTGATTAACAATTTTGTTGGTTCATTTAGACATCAGGAATTGGATACGAAACATTGAACAACATGCTTCTGACAATGTCAATAAAATACTCGTGGGAAACAAGGCAGATATGGATGAAAGCAAACGGGTATTCTGTCTATCTCCTTTATCCATCCATTCACTATTTATTTGTTGATATGTGTGTATATTGCCTTGCTTTTCTATTAATTTCTCACTTGATATGATCCTTCTCTAGGCTGTTCCTACATCCAAGGGTCAAGCGCTAGCCGA
>AWOL01S0003942.1:16270-30118 GCA_000715115.1 Nicotiana otophora | reverse complement strand
TATTGGATCGGGTTGCACGCCGCAAAAATATTGGGTCGGGCTGCGCGCCGTAGCAATATAGCGCTTGGGCTGAAGGAGCCCCTCCGAAGTCTGCATATGCCCAGTGAGCACAGGTACCTATTGAGAGTGTGTATTGAGGGCTGAGAGCCGAGAGTATGAGCTGTTGAGATGAGTTGAGTGGCTGTTGCCTTGAGAAGTTGTACTTGATTTTATTTATTATTGCACTTAGTTGTTATCTGTTGTTGTGATAAAATTTCTGGAAGATTCATATCTGTTTTACTTGAGCTCGAACTGATTTGACTTACACTACCGGAATTAAAAGCATATTTACTCTTTACTGAAAACTTTTGAAATGAAATGTATTTTTATAGCTATTTACCGCTTCTCATTTTCTTATTTAATTCTGTTACTTGCTGAGTTAGTTGTACTCATGCTACACCCTGCACTTCATGTGCAGATCTAGGTGTGTACGGTTCTGGCGGTCGCTGAGTTCGTGCGCGGGCTGATTATCCGAGACTTACGAGGTAGCTGCCGGCGTTCGCAGTCCTTGTTTCTCCTTTATTATTATCTTTTCTCTCTTGCATTGGCATTTAGCACATACTGTAGTAGACTCTGTTTCTAGATTGGTTGTTAGATGTTCATGACTTAGTGACACCCCGATGTCGGGCTATTTTTCGGCACTTATATTTTAATTGAGTTTTACCCCGTTTTATAAAAAACTTCGGTTATTTTAAATGTCTTAATTCATTTCTGTTAAATTTTGAAAGTGTTTTGGAATGGTCAGCTTGCCTAGTACCACGATAGGTGCCATCACGACGGAAAGGTCAGCTTGTCTTAATTCATAATCATATAATATGAATGACATATTTGTATATAAGCTCTTCGAGAGCCTTCATTTATTATCCACAATCTAATATTTATCTAACACTATTGGTGTCATGTGTCTTCTAAACAAACAGTTAGATCTTCAGGAGCTTTTGATAAAGTTTATACTATCAAATATTGTTCAGACACTTCTGGTGTCATGAGAGAAAATCATAATCAAATGAACAATATAAAGACAATTCTAAATTTATAAATGACGAAAATTAAGAATTTTAATATTTTTTTACCACTACATAATATTTTCCTGCTTCAGGAGGAAATTTTAATTATTTACTATTTTAGGAGAAATCTGAAATATAAAATATTGAGAATATATTCTCTCAATCGTATTACCTCTTCTGGAGGTGAATCGTAATATATTTACATCAAGAGCGTGTTCATATTTAATATTGTCACATTCACTTCCGGAAATGGATTAATATTATCAAAAGTTCTATTCCTTCAGGAGATAGAACATAATTATCTGAACGTGCATAATCACATTAAATTGTGATGCTTCGAACCTCTTTTAAGATATTTGCTACTTCAGAAACAAATTGAGGTATGAATATAATATAAAGAATTTTCTCTAACTTATCTTCATTGTAACCATAGCAAGCCTAAATTATCACTTCTGGTGGTCATAGGCATATAAAACTTCTGGTGGTTAACAAAATTTAGTTACAATGAGATATATGAAACATAGCCGCTTCTGGTGGCCGTACTCTGCTGGAGTTCAAGTGAACCATGAAGTTAAGTCATAACGAGACTTAGGAAATATTACCATTGTTGGTAATTATATATTTCTCATAAACTCTGCTGGAGTTTAGATGGATCTGACATTGTTATTCACTTTGTAATCTTTTATGGAGATGACAATATGATGAAAACAAGTATATATATAAAAAATAGTTGTTATATGCTAATACATATACAGAGCACGTAACATGACAAGTTGATTCAATATCCATTATCTTCTTAGGCTTCAAAACTGCAAGTCCTGCATCACTAGTTGCTTAGAATTAGCACGTGATGGACAGAGATAATAAGCATAATTTTTCAAGCTCTTGAAGGAAATCAAATTAAAATTATAAATTAATAAGCCTTATCTTTGAGAAATGACATCATAAGGATTTCATCTCTTCATAGAGTTGGAAATTAACAAAACCAACGTGTTGTTCACCACTCCAAGGATGTAATTTTTCTCAAAATGCTCTGAATGAACTCGGTTCACCAGTATGTTGCCTCACAGTCAGGTAGTGATGATGAAATTAGAGACTCGTGCTGATAACGTGTTATAAAATAAAGATTATAAAGTAAAGAAACCGAAGACAAGTATATAGAGAGATTGATATGTTATTCAACTTCAAACTAACGTACATCATGAACTGAATTCTCCTCTATTTATAGAAGAAAGGAAGCTGCTGTGTAAGCTGTTACTGCAAGCTGGTGTGTAAGCTGCTAATGTGTCAGATATAGATAATCTTCTATCAGAGGTAATATTTATCCATAACGGAGTATCAAAAGAATAAGCTTCTTTAGGAGGCTTATTTCCAATAGAGTACTAAATAGATAAACATATTTACGGCGGAGTCCCATATGGATAAGCTTCTTTAGGAGGCTTATTTCCAATAGAGTACTAAATAGATAAACATATTTACGGCGGAGTCCCATATGGATAAGCTTCTTTAGGAGGCTTATTTCCAATAGAGTACTAAATAGATAAACATATTTACGGCGGAGTCCCATATGGATAAGCTTCTTTAGGAGGCTTATTTCCAATAGAGTACTAAATAGATAAACATATTTACGGCGGAGTCCCATATGGATAAGCTTCTTTAGGAAGCTTATTTACAACGGAGTACTAAATGAACATCCATAATATAATATATTTATAAAAGATCTCAAGTTTTAATCCATCTTATTATTAACGCCTGTAGTATTTTTCATTAACTCTTCGTGACAAAAGACTTGGTTCTTAGGAAATTAGTATGTCAATCCAAAACGAAAAGAAGACTACTTAAATTAGCACCATCGAAATATTACCTACTGTTCTTATTTTGTTATAATGTTCTTTTATTGTTTTATTCCCCATAGTAGTAACATATTATATCTATCGAAAAGTTGTATGAATATTTGTCTGCAGTATACCTATTACTTTTATGTTGAAGTTTACTTATTTTGTTGTTTGATTCTCTATTGTGGTACATTTTTATTTTTAGGAATGTGTTTGTCTATCAGATTTGTTTTCTATAAATTGTATATTCATCAATGTTGGGACTTTTTTTCCTATTTAAGGTCTTTAGGTAATCAAGTTAATCGATACATATAGCTTACGGCATTTGTTTCTACCAAAGAAACGAAAAAGTAGCAATCACTATAGCACTATATGCTTCTTCCGTGGTTCCATATCATGTGCAATCAATCGTGTAATCATTCTTAACTATGGGTGGAAGTCTTGACAAAATATGAATTTATATTGGCAATATGGAGGAATGTCATAAAGTGTCATTAACTTATAAATTAAAATTTGACAGTTATGGACATGAAAAGTTTGAGAGTTATGGATAACGAAGTTGAAGAGGTGAGTCATGTAGCGGTACTTTTAAAAGAAGATAATTGAAAAAAATGAGAGAAAAAGTTCCTTTGATGGCTTATAAGATGTGCCATATAACCGACACCTTAGTCGGTCGATAAAACCAATTTCTATTTGTAGGTTGTTATGTTTTCTCTTTTGAATTTATAAGAGAATATTAATGAGATTTGAATCGAATGAGAAAAGAAAATTACACGCAAAAGAATATTCAAAGGTATAAAAGTTGACTTAATATAAGCACTAAACTTATATAATGCAAAAAAAAAATAAAAAAAATATCTTTCTAAACAAATCACGGAAAAATCACATTAAAGTAAACAGATCTAGTTTATCTATGCTAATAATTTTTTTTAAAAAAATGATAAAGAGAACTTTTAAATTATGACTTGCTATCTCTTCCCATCATAAATGGTAACACCAAATGCAAAGCTTTTGCGGAAGTTAGTAAGATCTCTCAATTTCTTCATTGAAAGATTTTGATATATCAATCGCTAAAACTCTTCTATATTGGATGTTTCCTCACAGAAAGAATGAGACTATAGATAACAATATATTAATCCTTAGGGAAAATGACCAAATATATCCCTCTACTTTGGTATATTATTTACATCTATCTCCGTTATACTATCGGGACATATCTACCCTTACCGTTAACAAAACTTTTTAAAAATACCCTCCATCTAACGGAATCCACCAGATTAATAAAATAATTATTTTAAAAAAAATTCATTAACCCATAACCTGTTAAACATCATCATATAAAAATACGGAACTTAGATTTCTGAGACGTCTTAACACATTTTATTCATTTAGAGAGAGATCGAGAATAATGGTGGGAGTAGGATTACTAAGAACCAAAATTCAGAAGAGATCAAGTCAAAGTCTAAAGTAATACTGCACCTGCAACCTTCAAATCTTGGATCCGCCTTTGACTGAATGTGTATATCATGTATGGCAAGAGCGAAACATGAGAATATTTCAGAATAAGCAAAGGTAAAAGGAGCAAGTTATTAGACAAATTGTTCAAGAGATGGACTTAATTGGCTAAAAAAACTGCAAAGCTTAAATTTCTACCCTTAGCCTAGTAAATGCCTTATGATGCTGTTGTTGTTTAGGAGTACAATAGCGCTTGAGATGATGCCCAATTTTAGTGCTGAGTTTTTTATTTTATTTGAGATGTACAAAGATTATTTGGTAACAAAAATCATTTACCCAAAAAAAAACATAAAAGTGCATAATTCTTCACACCGTTAGTATACTCTTATATTGTATTCTATTTGGCACATTTTTCTTCTTCGCCAATTAGAAAGAGATTGTCACGTTTTATTTGAAATCTAATTGATTTTAATATATTCATTTCATCTTTAATGACATGTTGTTATATAAGAATAACATAACATATATAAGATCGTATGTTTTGAGTACTTTAATATTTTTATATAAGTTTTATGTGCTAGAGATTCTTTATAAAAAAGAAAGCTCTATACTCAATCAATTGTCGTCATATAAAATCAGGAAGTACAACTTAATTGACCAAAATTTGGCAGAATTACCAACTTTGTCGACTCTTTTTTGCTTTCCCATCTAATAGATCCGGTAGTTTTTATTAAGCATGCAATAGCTAATAAAAGAAAATAACATTTTTATTTGTTTGCAACGATAACGATAACAATAGAAAATATATTTATATTATTATAAAAGCTTGGAACGCTAAATATGGAACGACAAAAATAACCTCAAAATATTGACCGACTTTTATACCCTTCGCAATTGAATTATTTCTTTAAAAAAATTAGAATATGTGATAAAACAGTAACATCAAGTGCCTAAAATATAGGCGTTTGAAACCAACTAATACAAGAGAATTTTAAAAACATAAAATAACGTGAATTTAAGTTTTAGTGCCTAAAATATAGGAGTTTGTTACCAACTAATAATTGAACTTCTTAAATGTCATTGAAAAAAAAAAGAGTTTCTTAAGCCATAATATAACATAATATTCCTATGCCATCCTAACAATATCTAAAAGAAACAAAAAATTAGAGTAAGTTTAAAAGTGGAGAATACATAATTAGCAGCCTATTTTTTTTTTTGGCTTCAAAATCAAGAGGTAGTCTTTAATTATAATTCTATTTTCTATTGTTTAATACCAAAATAATCTATAAATTTATGTAGGATTAAACAAGAATATGAGTAAATTATTATGTTTAGGCCATTAGTTCCTTTTTCCCCAAAGACGTATGGCTTCAAAATCAAGAGGTAGTCTTAAATTATAATTTTATTTTCTATTGTTCATACCAAAATAGTCTATAAATTTATGTAGGATTAAACAAAAATATGAGTAAATTATTATGATTAGGCCATTAGTTCCTTTTCCCCCAAAGACGTATCCTTCTAATTCAAATAATGAATGACTTTTATATATTCTTCTTTTTTATTTTAATCGATTATAAAATTTACACATATTTAGTAACAACTAAGTTTTAGAATATATATGCAAGTGAAAATTTATTACTTTTGATAAACATTTTTTAATGTTTGACACAAGATATTTCGTGCATCGCACGAACATAAAGACTAGTTTATACTATATTAAAAGCACGAAGGCCCTTAGCAAAATGTCGTTCGCCTTTTTTACCCTTTAAAAATAGATTTCACACTGGATAAAAATGTAAAATCAAAAAACTTTCCTAATATTTAGGAGTTCTAAATATCATCTCCTAATATGGATATAAAATATTAAAACAGTAAAAGAATACAAAAAAAAAAGGAGGAAAGTTTCTTGTTGGTTTCCAACAAGGAAACTTCACGATTTTGTTTAATATTTCAGTTCCTTGTCATTGTTTAATCATAAAGACCAATTTTTTCTCTTTATTTTCTTTTCATATGATTTATTTGTTGTTTTTAAAATTTAAATCATAAGTACTTTTTAAGAAGCTTGGTCAAATTCATTTATTCTATTCTAAAAAAATAATACGGCATTAGGTTTTGAAATAGTAATTGTTTTTGAAAAAATAGTAATTATTAATTTGTGATAAAAAAATTAATTACTGTAATTTAGTTTATAGAAAATACCTAAATTACATCAATGCATATTCATGTTAAATAGATGAAAAAGGACTTTTATTTTTTGGTAAAAAAGAAACTAATATTATTACTAAAAAAGTTTATTACATAATATAAATTTACAAAATAGAAATTACTTACGAAATTCATCTTGTGACTGAAATAAATTTTTTAATAATCTGTCACTAATTCTATCACTGAATAGGATTAGTGATAAATTTTTATTATTTGACTTACATAATTTGTCCATCGCTAATTTTTCTTCTTTTTGTAGTTGACTTATCTAGAATACATGGTACCTACACGATTATTTTGATACGAATTAATATAAAAGAAGGGGTTACATAATAGAACACTAAACTTTCAAAATTATGTTGGTTGTTTTCATGCTTAGCTAGGCTATCTGCTCCTTTTTTGATTAAATAGGCTCAATATTTGTCATTTTCAAGATCTTATATTTTTAAAACAAATTATTTTCAAGGGCTTACATTTTTATAATTTTATACGCATCGATAGAGGGTCATGCGCATCGCGCGTATCCTAAAACTAGTTATATTAAAAGCACGAAGGCTCTTAGCGAAATGTCGTTCGCCTTTTTTACCCTTTAAAAATAGATTTTACATTAGATAAAATTATAATTAAATTATCATCTTGATATTTAGAATTTAGTGGATTGAGAGCTTTTGGTTAATCTTTTTGTAGAAGATTTAAAAAGAGATAAAAATATAAAAAATATAACATGATAAGTAATTGAAATAGATAGATCAAAGAAATTGATCTAAACTGACCTAACATTTTAACAGTTTAAATACATTCTCTCCGCCTCAAAGTGTCTCTAATGACCCGACTTGTCGTTTTGAACATTTACGCTCCTTTCAACTATTTGAAGTCTTGAGTAGATTCATATGATGTATTATGATCAAGTTTGAGTTTTTTTTTGTATTTGACCTCGGATCATAGTTTTGATGATTCTGTTAGGTCCGGATGGTGATTTTGGACTCGAGCGTATGCCCGAAATTTAATTTGGATATTTCTAGGATGTTTGAACGTCGTTTCTTCAAGCATAAGTGGTATAACATTAAGCAAATGAGCTCCAAATTCAGTTTAGATTGAAGCATTAGATCCATATAGAAATTACGGAGCCATAGCAAAAAGAATCGTCGAATTCAGACATCGTATGGGAGAGTTATGCCCATTTCAGAACGAAATAGAAAAGATTTTCCATCGCCAGCGCTCAGGGTAGCGTGGGGCGCTAGCCCTGGTGCTGGGAATCTTGAGGTTCTGAAAACTGGGCCATAGGTAGTGCCCCACGCTATCTGTGACGCTCAAAATGTTATATACTCATTCCGGTGTTTATGTTTTCTCATTCCTCTTGGCCGAATTTTGGGGGTTTCCTCCACTCTCTCAAGACCTCCAACTCCCCCATCTCCAAGGTGAGTAATCCCTACTATTTTGATGTTTCATTCTATCATTTTCACTCTAAAACTAACTCAATCCACCATTAAATCCTTAGATCTTCAAGAATATTTTTCAAGAACCCAAAAGAGGGTTTTGGCAAGATTTCTTCCAAAAGGCAATCCTACACCCTTAGACATATATGAATAGATTTATTATGAGTATGCGAGCAAGAAATAAGTATTAGCACTTATTGCATGGTGTTTGGAATCCATACATACTTAAACAAGACTATTGGGTGTTGTAGAAATTTTGTAATGAATTAATTAGTAACAATTGGGTAGATGTGAGTTCATTGATGATTTTAATGGTGCTAAAGAAGGTTGTTTGTAGACAAAGGATAGTTTAGTATCTCTTGTTGGTGGGAAGGATGGATTGTTGGATAAAAAAAACACCATTATTAGAGGTAGTAAAATGCTATGTACTTTAGGTGTTTGATAAAATGCCTAAATGACCAAAAATCTGAAAATTTATTTACTAAATTCGGTTAAAATTTGTAGCCACCCTTATGTATTAAATTGAAAAATTGTTGGAATTTAGTAAATCCTTGATTTGTCATGCCCCATCCCTTATTTGTCGAGTTTGTATTTTATATGATAATTTGGCGTGATTGCCACTTGGATTTTTATGTGAATTTCGTGTGTTTGTTGACTTGATATTTCTTGAAAATAATCACATTATGGATTTTTCATCTGCAAATAATTAATTAAATAAGTTTAAATTGAGGCGTTTATATATTTATCTAAAATTTGGATTAAAAAAGGCGTTGTCCTATGATGAGTTATTTTTTCATCCTTGTGGTTGTTTTTGAGATTTTATATATATTGTGTTGAGCCGTGGACTATCTGTTGTGAAATTAATTAAATTTATTGTACCTTTGGAATGGTTGTGGCCTATGAAAAATTTGTAAATACGAGTCGATGATGATGTGTTGTTGTGATAATATTATGTATGAATTGTTGTGTGATTTGAGTTACTGTTATGCGGCGTATAAGAGTGGCATTCCATTGTTGACATTATGCGGGTATAAGGGTGGCATTTTACTATTGTTATGTGTATTGTGATATTGTCTGGGCGGAGTGATAGGGGAGGCTATTAAACGGAGCGATAATGGAGGCTATTATAGGAGCGATAAGGATGGCTATAGGAGCGATAAGGGTGACTATATGAGCGAAAAGGGTAGCTATTAATTTTGTCAGAGCGGAGGTATAAGAGAGGCTATTATATGAGTGATAAGGGTGGATATATGAGAGATAATGGTGGCTATTATCAAGGATGATATGTGATGATACGGGGTTATTGTATTAGTAATTTTTATGTGATGATGTGGGGTTATTGCGTTGGTAATTTTCATGTGATATTGTGATCTTTCTTATGTTTATTTTTATATCTTGTGCAACTTGTCTTGTTGTTTCGGTAAACTTGATAATAGTTTGATTTATGTTGAAATTATGAGCCTGTGACTATTGCCGGGCGGATTATGTTATTGGTATGTGAACTGTCCGTGCAGATGTGATATGAAATGTGGGCACGAGGTGCCAGGGAAATATAATGATTATGTTATTGGCACGTGAACTGTCCGTAAAGATGTGATATGAAATGCGGGCACGCGGTGCCGGGAAAAATAGGATGATTTTTATTATTGGCACGTGAGTTATCCGTGTAGTTTTGATAAAAACATGGGCACGAGGTGCCGTGGAAACATGAAAGTGGGTTGAGACCCGTATTACGAAAATATGAAAGTGGGCTGAGACCCGTATTTTATGATTATGAAATGAGGTGTCACAGAGTGACTTTTATTTGAAAGAATTTATATTCGAAAAATATATTTGAAAGAAGTATATTCGAAGGATATTTATTTGAAAGAAGTATATTCGGAAGGTATTTATTCGAAAGAATTATATGTGAAAGATTTATATTTGAAGAACTTGATTAATTGGTTGTACTTGTGTTCCTTATTCGTTTGAGCAATAATTATGGTGTTCTTGTTGCCTTGTTGTTTATATAACTGGTTGATTTTTGTTGCTATCACTGCTAGTTATTTTTCAGTACTATTGTATACTGCTATATTACACAAGGTATTTGACTAGTGAGTGTCTTGACTGTACCTCGTCACTACTCCACCGAGGTTAGTCTTGATACTTATTGGGTACCGATTGTGGTGTACTCATACTACACTTCTGCATATTTTTGTACAGAGCCATGTATTGGAGATATCGGACTCGGGCAGAATCAGTGTGTTGATCGCAAGGATTCAAGGTAGAGCTGCTTGGTCGTTGCAGTCCATTGGAGTCTTTCCATTTTACTGTATTGTCAACTCTTATTCGAACAGTATTGTATATTCGATCCTTGAGATCATTGCATGTATTTAGTTAGAGTACGTGACTCAGTATTACCAGTCTTGGGAGGTTGTTATATTTGTTTTCGCTTTTGGTTTCGACACTTGTATTAAATTATAGGTTAAAAAATGACTCAAAATATAATTATAATCGGCTTACCTAGTCTTAGAGACTAAGTGCCACCACGACGCCTATGGTGGAATTCTAGATCGTGACATTGTCTTATTATACGTATGAGTTAGTCAATATGATCATATTCAAGTGAAGTACATGTTAGTTTTAAAAATGAAATTGAAATATTCAGACACTATATAATAGAAATTATTAATTTTTAAAAATATTTACGAAGTACATTAAATTAGTTTGATCAAAATAATAGATTTTTTATTTCAAGAACACAAAGAGGAGGCAATCAATGTGTAAATTAAAAAATTTAGTAGTTGCCTTATTTACTCTTTTTGGACTAATCATGGAAACATATATTCTTTTATCTAGCATTAACTAGGAATCATGTGTCTCAATTATAAGCTATGGTGTTAACCACTATGCCAGAGCGTATTTGTTATTTAGGTTGCTAGCTAATGTGAAAAATATTGATAGCTATTGTCAACTCAAGTAATTCCTTTCTAAGAAAATATTTTATCAAATATATTATCGTGAAGTTTCTCACTTTTGGCATCGATAAATGTATATGGATGATAGCTATAACATGTAATTGAAAATAAATATCAAGCTAAAAAAATACGTGACTAATATTATCCATCATAATTGAGCTAAAGGAATTAAAAGTGTTACTCAACATAATCTCTTTATCTTGATAATAATGATATGTGCTTATAAAGGATGGTGCAAGAACCAAAAGCTATTCCTAATAAAATTTCAAATAAAAAAGTATATGAGGACTTTTATAAAGAAGATATCTTCCTTCCTTTATTCAAGAATTTACTTTTAAAAACCTATTTGATAAATCATACAATGAAAACATCTACTATATAATTTTAAACAATTATATTCATTGGTGCGAGGTACACACGCAACGCGCGTACTCTATGACTAGTATATCTATATAAAGGAGGGACTTAGCAAAGTGATGTGGTACCTCTTGTGATGACCCAAAAGGTCATCTTATGTTTTAGAACTCGAATCTGCACTCTTAAGCCTTAAAAATCTCATTTTCACCCTTCTCGATTTACGTGCACAGTCCGGGCAGGTTTTCGGAAAGCTTTTATGTTGAAAACTAATGAAAATAAGAATTTTTGCCTTAAAAGTTGATTTTAGTTGACTATTCCTGTTAATTCATGGTATATGGACTGCTCCGGTGATCATTCTGTTGTAGTTCTTTATCTTGTATTCCCCTTAGTATGTCTCCCCTCCCGACATTTCCTGTTTAGTTCTTCATTCCTGTTATTTGCGTATACACTGTTAAATTGTACAGGTTGATTGTAAGTGCCTTGCCTTAGCCTCGTCACTACTTCGTCGAGGTTAGGCTCGACACTTACCAGTACATGGGGTCGGTTGTACTGATGCTGCACTCTGCACTTTCTGTGCAGATTTTGATACTGGCTCAAGTTGATCGAGAATTGTTATTGGTCCGCTGTCCGGAGACTCAAGGTAGATCTGTCGGCGTTCACAGACCTTGATGTCCCCGTCTATCTTTTATGTCCTATTGTTTTCTTTCATTCAGACAGTTGTATTTCTTTCAGACTATTACTTGTAGTAAATTCTAGAATGTTCGTGAATTGTGACTCCAGAACCGGGTGGTAGTAATTAATACCGTTTTATGATATTTCGCATATATTATATTTCATTTGCGTAAATTATTGATATTTACTCAATCGAAATAAGGAAATGGTTTAATGATTCTCTAACTTTGGCTTGCCTGGCAAGTGAAATGTTAGGCGCCATCACGATCCCGTCGATGGAAAATTTTGGGTCGTGACAGTTGGTATCAGAGCACTAGGTTGCCTAGGTCTCACGATTCACGAGCAAGCTTAGTAGAGTTTGGAGGATCGGTACGGAGACATCTGTGCTTATCTTCCAAAGGCTATGAAGTTTAGGAACAAGTTTCACTTCTATTCTTCCTTGTCATGCGATTTTGCTTTCTCAATACTGATTGAAATGTTCTACTCTTATTCTCTCGTAGATGGCGAAAACACGTACCGCTTCCTCAGCTGAGCATCAGCCAGAGCCTCCAGTGACAGCTCCTACGCGGGGCATAGGTCGAGGCCGAGGCCGTGCCAGATAGAGATTGAAGAGGAGGTTCCAGCCCAGACTGTTCCTGTCGGACCAGCTCAGGTTCCGGAGGGGTTCATTGCTACCCCAGTACTTCAGGACACTTTGGTCCGTTTGGTGGGCCTTATGAGTGTGACCCAGACTGGCACATTTCCCATGGCACCAGTAGTCTCTCAGGCTGGAGGAGGAGCCCAGACTCCTACCACTCCCGCTCCGGAGCAAATAGCTCCCCAGTATCAGGCTCCAGCAGCTCATCCAATCGGATTAGTTCAGCCGGTTATTGCGGCACAGGTCGGAGATGGGCCAGCTATGTCTTTTGAGGCTTTATGGAGATTGGATAGGTTTAACAAGCTCTTTCCTGTTCACTTCAGTGGTGCCCCTTCAGAGGACCCCCAGGAGTATCTTGACAGATGTCACGAGGTTCTAGGGACATGGGTATAGTGGAGACTAATGGGGTCGATTTTGCTGCATTTCAGATGACTGGTTATGCCAAGAAATAGTGGAGAGATTACTTGTTGACCAGACCAGCTAGGTCTCCTGCTCTTACTTGGGACCAATTCTCTCAGCTCTTCATAGAGAAGTTTCTACCTATCACATTAAGAGAGGAGCGTCACCGTCAGTTTGAGCGTCTCCAGCAGGGCAGTATGATGGTTACTCAGTATGAGACCTGTTTTGTGGATTTGGCCCGTCATGCTATTCTTCTGCTTCCCACCAAGAGAGAGAGAGGGTGAGAAGGTTTATTGATGGACTTGCTCAGCCTATCAGATTGCAGATGGCTAAGGAGACTGGGAGTGAGATTTCTTTTCAGGCGGCTGCTAATGTCGCCAGACGAGTCGAGATGGTTCTTACTCAGGGAGGTCAGGGGTCTGACAAGAGGCCTCGTCATTCCGGTGAGTTCAGCGGTGCCTCATCTAGAGGCAGGATTACTTTTGGTAGAGGCCATCCTCCCAGGCCGTTTCATTCAGTGCTCCAGGCATCCCACGGTGCCTCAGGTGGTCATGGCCCTCAGATGCATTATTCCTACCAGGTAGCCTACAGTGCACCACCAGCTCCTATTAATGCACCTCCACTCTAGAGTTATCAAGCTGGTTATTCAGGTCGACAGGGTCAGCTTTAGGGTCAGTAGTCACAGCAGCCGAGGTTATGTTATGCTTGTGGTGATCCGAGGCATATTGCTAGATTTTGCCCTCGGGCAACGGCCAGCTCACAACATCAAAGTTCTCGTGCCATGGTTCCGGCACCAGTTGCTGCACCACCTGCTCAGCCAGCCAGAGGCAGGGGTCAGGCAGCCAGAGG
>AWOL01S0003942.1:0-13241 GCA_000715115.1 Nicotiana otophora | reverse complement strand
CATCCCGGGAAGGCCAATGTAGTGGTCGATGCTTTGAGTAGAAAGTCAGTTAGTATGGGTAGCCTTGCATATATTCCAGTTGGTGAGAGACCGCTTGCATTGGATATCCAGGCCTTGGCCAACCAGTTCGTAAGGTTAGATATTTCTGAGCCCAGCCATGTTCTAGCTTGTACAGTTGCTCGGTCTTCTTTATTTGAGCGCATCATAGATCGGCAAGATGACGATCTTCATTTACTTTTCCTTAGAGACACAGTGCGGCACGGTGGTGCCAAGCAGGTTACTATTGGAGATGACAGAGTTTTGAGGATGCAGGGTCGTATTTGTGTGCTAAATGTGGATGGACTTCGTAAGTTGATCCTTGAGAAGTTCCACAGTTCCCGGTATTCTATTCATCCGGGCACCACCAAGATGTATCAGGACTTGAGGCAGCATTATTGGTGGAGGCAAATGAAGAAGGACAGAGTTGCCTATGTAGCTCGGTGCCTAAATTACCAGCAGGTAAAGTGTGAGCATCGGAGACCTGGTGGTTTACTTCAGAGGTTAGATATTCCTGAGTGAAAGTGGGAGCGTATCACTATGGACTTTGTTG
The DNA here is from genome assembly GCA_000715115.1 of Nicotiana otophora. Taxonomy (NCBI): domain Eukaryota; kingdom Viridiplantae; phylum Streptophyta; class Magnoliopsida; order Solanales; family Solanaceae; genus Nicotiana; species Nicotiana otophora. The sequence goes on along the minus strand of AWOL01S0003942.1, from coordinate 12,652 downwards.
TTGGACTCCCACGGACTCAGAGGAAGTTCGATGCAGTTTGGGTCATTATAGACAGGCTGACTAAGTCAGTGCATTTCATTCCTGTGGCAGTTACCTATTCCTCGGAGCGGTTGGAAGAGATTTATATTCGTGAGATCGTCCGTCTTCACAGTGTGCCCGTGTCTATCATTTCTGATCGAGGTACGCAGTTTATCTCGTACTTTTGGAGGGCAGTTCAGCGTGACTTGGGTACGCGGGTTGAGTTGAGCACATCATTTCATCCTCAGACGGACGGGCAGTCCGAGCGTACTATTCAGATCTTGGAGGATATGCTCCGTGCCTATGTTATTGACTTTGGAGGTTCTTGGGATCAGTTTTTGCCGTTAGCGGAGTTTGCCTACAATAACAGCTACCAGTCGAGCATTCAGATGGCTCCCTATGAGGCATTATATGGTAGATGGTGTAGGTCGCCAGTTGGGTGGTTTGAGCCAGGGGAGGCTCGGTTATTAGGTACAGATTTAGTTTAGGAGGCCTTGGACAAGGTCAAGATTATACAGGATCGACTTCGTACAGCTCAGTCTAGGCAAAAGAGTTATGCTGACCGTAAAGTTTGTGATATTGTATTCATGGTTGGAGAAAGAATATTGCTTCGGGTATCGCCCATGAAGGGTGTTATGAGATTTGGGAAGAAGGGCAAGTTGAGCCCTAGGTATATCAGGCCATTTGAGATCCTCGAAAGAGTGGGGGAGGTAGCTTATCGACTTGCGTTGCCTCCAGGGTTATCCTCAGTTCATTCGGTATTCCATGTGTCTATGCTCCGGAAATATCATGGTGACCCATCCCACGTGTTAGATTTCAGCTTTGTCCAGTTGGATAAGGATTTGACTTACGAGGAGGAGTCGGTGGCCATTCTAGACCGGCAGGTTCGTCAGTTGAGGTTAAAGAGTTACCCTTCAGTTCAAGTGCAGTGGAGAGGTCAGCCTATTGAGGCAGCTACTTGGGAGTCCGAGTCCGATATGCGGAGTAGATATCCCCACCTTTTCACCAGCCCAGGTATTTTTCTATGTCCGTTCGAGGACGAACGATTGTTTTAGAGGTGGAGAATGTGATAACCCAAAAGGTCATCTTATGTTTTTGAACTTGAATCTGCGCTCTTAAGCCTTAAAAATCTCATTTTTACCCTCCTCAATTTGCGTGCGTAGTCCGGGCAGTTTTCCGGAAAGTTTTTATGTTGCAAACTAATGAAAATAAGAATTTTTGCCTTAAAAGTTGATTTTAGTTGACTTCGGTCATCATTTTTGATAAACGGGCCCGGATCCATGCTTTGACGGTCCCGGTAGGTCCGTATGGGACCTGGGCGTATGCCCGGAATCCAATTTGGAGGTCCCTAGCTTGAGATATGAATTTTTGATGAAAATTAAAAGTTTGGAAATTATTTATTTTTAAGAATTGATTGATATTTGGCATTGTTAGTATCGGGTCCGTATTTTGGTTCCGGAGCCCGGTACAGGTTCATTATGATATTTAAGACATGTCTGTGAAATTTGGTGAGAAATGGAGTTAATTTGACGTGATTCGGACGTCTAGTTGAGAAATTAGAAGTTTTAAAGTGTTCTTGAAAATTTCATTTGAATTGGTACTAAATTTAGAGTTCTAGGTGTTATTTTGAAAATTTGATAGAGCGAGCAAGTTCGTATAATGTTTTTGGAGCCTCGAGGGCTTGGGTGAGTTTCGGATAGGCCATGGGATGTTTTGGACCTTGAAAATCTAGTTTTTCTGCAGAATCTGTGTTCTAGCATGTCCGCCTTCGCGTTCGCGAAGGTACTTTCGCGAACGCGAAGAGTAAACTGGGCAGCTGAGGATTTCGTCTTCGCGAACGCGAAGGCTTGGTCGCGAACGCTAAGCGATGGGGGCATTACCCTTCGCGAATGCGACAAGCCCATCGCGAACGCGTAGCATTAGGCACAGGGGAGGGGGAGTCGGCCTTTTCTTCATCGCGAACGCGAGCAATGTCTCGCGAACGTGAAGGCCAGAGGGGAGTGAACATCGCGAACGCGAGCTGGGTCTCGCGAGCGTGAAGGCTTGGCAGCCAGTACCCATCGCGAACGCGATGAACACTGTCGCCCAGCACTTAACAGTATCCAAAACGGAATTTTTGCCAAAAACTCATTTTTCTCAAAAACCAAACGGTGAGGGCCGATTTTTCAAGAGTCATTCCTTCCCCAAATTATTGGTAAGTGATTCTAAACCATCTTCTTTCAATTACCCATTACATTTCTTGAATTTTCAACCTAAAATCTAGAGTTTTCATGGTAAAATTAGGGGTGAATGGGTAAAAGGATTTTGGTCCGAACCTCGGGTTTTGACCAAGCGGGCACGGGGTCGATTTTTCGACTTTTTGGAGAAAAATTTGGGAAATTTAATTTATGCAATATAATTGATTCTTTTAGCAATATTTGATATTATTAAGTCATTTTTGAATAGATACGAGTGGTTTGGAGATGAATTCCAAAGGAAAAGTTGTGATTGAGAATTAAGTGACATTCGGAGCGAGGTAAGTGTTGTGTCTAACCCTGACTTGAGGGAATTAGGAATCTTAGATTATTTGCTAAATAAAATTTATGTGAGCGGCGTATATGTGAGGTGACGAGTTCCTATGCACCGCCAATTTACCTGTTTTTCCATGTTTCTTTGTTTTTCTGATATTGTCTCATTCCTATACCAAATTGCTACGTGTTATACTAGTGTCGTTCAAATTATCGTTCTTATCATGTTTACGGGATTTTTTGGTGATAATTGAGTTTTTATTTCAAAGTTAAGATTGATATTATGGAACCAAATGTCGAAGTAAGGTTTGTACTTATTATTCTATCTCCCTATTATTATTTATGCATTGTATTATGGTAAGGGAGAGTGTTAATGCACGAAGGGTGATGCCGTGCATTTTTCTTTACTGTATTCACTATTCTTGTTGATTCATGGTATATTGACTGCTCCGGTGATCATTCTGTTGTGGCTCTTTATCTTGTATTCCCCTCAGTATGTCTCCCCTCCCGACATTTCATGTTTAGTTCTTCATTCCTGTTATTTGCGTATACACTGTTAAATTGTACATGTTGATTGTAGGTGCCTTGCCTTAGCCTCGTCACTGCTTCGTCGAGGTTAGGCTCGACACTTACCAGTACATGGGGTCGGTTGTACTGATGCTGCACTCTGCACTTTCTGTGCAAATTTTGATACGGGCTCAGGTTGATCGAGAATTGCTATTGGTCCGCTGTCCGGAGACTCAAGGTAGATCTATCGGCGTTCACATACCTTGAAGTCCCCGTCTATCTTTTATGTCCTACTGTTTTCTTTCATTCAGACAGTTGTATTTCTTTCAGACTATTACTTGTAGTAAATTCTAGAATGTTTGTGAATTGTGACTCCAGAACCGGGTGGTAGTAATTAATACCATTTTATGATATTCCGCACTTATTATATTTCATTTGAGTTAATCATTGATATTTGCTGAATCGAAATAAGGAAATGGTTTAATGATTCTCTAACGTTGGCTTGCCTGGCAAGTGAAATATTAAGCGCCATCACTATCCCGTCGGTGGAAAATTTCGGGTCGTGACACCTCTCTACCGCCAAGGATTATATTTATCTTTTTTCTCCTATTTTTGCTTTTTCTTAGTCATTTTTCATTTATTCTATTAATTAAATTAGTAGAAAGTCCAAAAGTAACGTGTTATTTTGGTTTCTCGTCGCCATAAATCATTTTGTTTCGAAACCATTGCGAAATTAACTCTTTGTCTCTATTATTTATTCCGTTACTTATAATTAACCATTAATAATTAGTATATAGTAATGTTGCACCGTTTGAATTCTGCCAACAAACTCATATATATATATATGGACTCAGCTGCTCCTTTTTTCTATCTATTGTGAGACGACATGGCAACAATGCAATGGAGTTTCTTGGGAGGCTTTGTATAAACAACCCTTTTGACAACCTTTCATTTTTCCAAAGGATGCTTCAGTTTAAGTGATTCTTAATATGTTCCCTTGCTTCTGAGAACACGAAAGTTATTGGGTTTGCTTTCTAACAGATTATACATTTGATCTCTTATTTCATTGATGATTTATCTTCTTCATTTTGTCTTCCACTGACTGTATTCCACATTTTACAAAACTTTTCTTTCTTTGTTTACTAACATCAGTGAACTTTTCAAATGTGCTAGGGGGTTCCTTTTTACAGGGATATCAGCTAGCAGTGGGAAGTGGAAGAATGAATTTGCAGTATATATATATATATATATATATATATATATATATATATATATATATATATATATATATATATATATATATATATATATATATATATATGAACTTGGATGGAGGGAAGGCTTTTGGGTATTGAGAGTATATGTGTAATGACCCGACCGGTCATTTTAAGCTCTAGCGTGTCGTTCGGCAGTTTGAGGCCTTGAGAAGCTTTACTTCTGGTATTATGACTTGTACGTGTGGTTGGAATCGAATTTCAGGAAGTTCGGAGTTGATTCAGATGGAAAATTCTAATTTTGGAAGCTTTAAGTTGGAAGAATTGACTAAGGTGTTCTTTTGAGTAAACGACCTCGAAATCGGGATTTGGAGGTTCCTATAGGTTCGCATGATGATTTCGGACTTGGGCATATGTTCGAATGGAGTATCGGATCACCCGGGAGCATTTCGGCGCTTATTAGGGAAGGTTGGTATTTTAAAAGTTTAAGAAATTCTTAAGTTTGACTTGAAGTGGATCTAATGTTATCAATGTCCGTTTGAGTTTTCGAGCTTTGGAATAGCTTCGTTATGTCATTTATAACTTGTGTGCAAAATTTAAGGTCAATCGGACTTGATTTTATATGTTTCGGCACAAGATATAGAATTTGGAAATTTGAAAATTATAAGTTTGATTCGAGGCGCGATTCATGATTTTGATGTTATTTGACGTGGTTTAAGGCTTCGACTAAGTTCGTATTGTATTTTGGGACTGGTTGGTATACTTAGTTAAAGTCCCGAGGGTCTCGGGTGGATTCCGGATGGTTAACGGATTGAATTTGGCCTTATGAAAATGCTGAATCAACTATCATCTGGTGTAACCGCATCTGCGAGCTTTTGGCCGCAGGTGCGGAGCCGCAGAAGTGGCCAAGAGGTTCGTAGAAGCGGCTAGGCATGACTGGGACTGGGGTCGCAGAAGCGAGCAGGTGGACCGTAGAAGCGGAGTCGCACCTGCGGCGGATCGGTCGCAGAAGCATAAAGTGTGTGAGAGGGCTGCTTCGCAGAAGCGGCAATGTTGCCGCATAATCTAGTCCGCAAAAGTGGACCTTTTGTCCGCAGAAGCGAGGGAAGCCGCAGAAGCGAGGAGGAGCATCGCAATTGCGGAGTCGCAGAAGCGGCTAATGGACCGCAGATGTGAGAGGTCGCTAGGCAGTGAAGTTTTTATAAAAACGGGACTTGACCTATTTTTCTTCCATTTTCACTTGGCTGGGGTGATTTTGGAGAGCTTCAACGGGCGATTTTCATCAAGCAACACAAGGTAAGTTCTTCCCACCTACTACAAGTTAAATACATAATTTGTATATGGATTTAAATACGAGAATTAGTAGAAATTGTGGAATTTTGGTAGAAGACCAAGAATTTATAATTATGGATTTTGACCACGATTTTGGACATGGAATTGAGAATAAATCATATATTTGTGTTTGTGGTGTCATGGGTAAAGTGTATCTTCGAAAAGTTTCGGAATCTAGGCACGTGGGCCCGAAGGCTAGCTTTATCGACTTTTCGAGCGGAGTTGGAAATTATTTAAATTGATTAATTATGGGTATTATAGTATATTTTGATTGGTTTGCACCTTGTTTGACTAATTTTGGATCGACAGGCTTCAGTGAGGTGTTAGAGAGGCTTTGGAGCCGGTGATAAAACTTCGCAGCGAGGTAAGTCTCATGTCTAACCTTGTGAGGGGGAAACTACCCCTAGGTGATATTTATTATTATGTGCTACTAGTTGTGGGTGCTGCGTACGCACGAGGTGACAAGAGTCCGTACGTAGCTAAAGCATATTTATGTCCGGGTAGACTTAGGATCTTATCATGAAATGTTTGAATTACTTGAACTCATTCTGCTGGCTTAATTAATTGAAGTTATAATTGAAATTGATTTAGAAGTAATTATATGTATACTAGGCTAAGCCTTAACACTTTGAGTTGTGGGCGAGTTATTCGAGAAATAGTAAAAATTATATTTAATTGATGTTCATGTGCAGTAATGTAAACGCGTGTCTCGTAATTCGGGAACTTCCTTCTTTTTCTTGTGGAGCGGGTCGAACACCTCAGCAGTATATAGATGCATCTATGGATTGTGCCGCACGTCCCTCGACAGTGTACACGTTATTCTGGATTAGGCCGAACGACCTTGGCAGTATCATGCATTATATCGCTAGTAGCCCGAATATTTGCGAGCTAATCCTTCCACTGATGCCCAACAGTTTATTGTTTTTCCTATTTATATGATAATGACACTTGATATTTTTCTGAACTGTTAAGGTAGAATACAAGGTTTAGAAATTCATGCTTTAAAAGAGTAATTGGAAGGTTATGTAACTTACAGATTTACCCCATTATTGTTGTATGCTTCATATCTGCTCATGTTTTATTATATTATTTAATTGGACCTTTAGTAAGTGTCGATGTCGACCCCTCGTCACTACTTCTCTGGGGTTAGGCTAGATACTTACTGGGTACGCGTTGATTTACGTACTCATGCTACACTTCTGCACTAAATGTGCAGGATCTGACAGGTTCATTGATAATCACCTTGGCGCGTAGGCGCACCTGTTGAGGAGACTTTATGTGAGCTGCATTCCAGGTTACTCGTCGCAGTACACCGAGTCTCCATTACACTATTATTTTATTCTGTCTTATTACATTCGGGACAAATGTTGTGTTATTACTATATTCCTTAGAAAATACTCATGCACTCGTGATACCAGGTTTAGGGGATTTTCTACGGGTTGTTCATTGTGTAATTGTATAAATGTTTTTTTTTCTCTGTAAATTCTATTTTATATCGTTCAATTAAGGAAAATCATGATTTCAAAATACTAAAATGAGTAATTAAATTAGCAAATCATCGTTGGCTTGCCTGGCGGCGGTATTAGGCGCCATCATGACCTTTAGCGGATTTTGGGTCGTGACAATATGCATGTGTGTATTTATTTGTACAAGTAATTGTAGTGTAGTTGGTACAGCTGTACACAACTGTACATATGTGTATAAATAGGTGGAGATTTTTGTACATTTTATTTTATTCGGTTAATATTAATAAAGAGAAAATTCCATAAGTTTCTCTCTATAGGGCTCACTTATCTGCCATTAGAGCTCGTCTAAGGTCAGCTCTTTTTCCTCATTTCTACTACAATTTTGGCATGGTATCAGAGTTAGGCTCTCAATCCTAAGCTCAATCGGTCGATTCTTCACTCAATTAAGCATTGCAATAGTTTTTGTGCGAGTAACGAAGTTGTTCCCCTAATTTCACTTCAGTCGTTGAGAAACAGTCCGTACAAGATCAATTTCTTCTCAAACCTCATCAATAAGTATGGCTAGTGACGAAAGCATGACGGATACCATAAATCCACCTCTAGATTCGACAAATCCACTCTACATGCATCCATCTGAAAGTGCGGGATCTATGCTCGTACCAGTACCTTTTGAGGGTTCGAAATATAGGTCATGGAGAAAAGGTGTTCTTAGATCTCTCCCGGTGAAGAACAAAGTAGGGTTCATAAATGGAAAGTGCAGGAAACCGGACTCAAGGGACCCTAGTTACGATCAATGTGAACGTTGTGACTACATGGTCACGTCGTGAATTTTGAATTCCCTTTCGAAGGACTTAGCGGACAGTTTGCAATATGTTAATGATGCTTAGAAACTTGGCAGGAATTAGAGGATAGATATGATCTGACAAACATGGCAAAATTGTACCAATTGCCGAAAAAGATAAATGATTTGTGTCAAGGAAACCTAGACATCACTGGGTATTACATTAAGATGAAGAAGCTCTAGGAATAGCTAAATACACTGAATTCATATGCTCATGCAAATGCAATTGTACCTGTAGTGCTAAAGCAAATATGCAAAAGGCTAAGTAGGATAGGAGGCTGATTCAGTTCTTAATGGGGCTGAACGAGGTCTACACTATGGTGAGGGGAAGTATTCTAATGATGAACCCATTGCCATCAGTAGCACAAGCTTTTGCAATCCTTATCCAGGAGGAGAAGCAAAGAAAAGTCAAACTAAATAATCAGCTTGTGATCGAGTCCACTGCCTTGAGTGCAAATAGGTCAGGAAATAATTCTTTCAGAACAAACTATAATAAACAATCAAATACTTCTGACAATACTGGATATACAAACTACAATCAACAAGGGAGCAGAACTGGAAACAACAACTATAGGGGAGGATACTCTGGGAACAAACCCCGACCTTTTTGTGACTATTGTAAGAAACCAAGTCACACTAAGAAAAGATGCTACAAACTAAATGGTTACCCACAAGATTCAAGGTTCAACAAAGGAAAAAGGATTTCTACCAATGTGTATGGGAATCAAAGTGAGAATAACATTGAAGGTGAAGATGGAGGCAATAGTCAAGCAGAGGAACATGATCGAACTATGCAGAACCTTACAAAGGAACAGTACAACCAACTGCTCAGCATGCTAGAGAGTTTTTATGCTGGAGATGGAGGAAATGATTTGAAAGTAGGGTTGTGAACTTTGCAGGTATTTCAGCTTGCTCAACTTCTTTTGATTCGGGTGTCAATTCATATGAGTGTTTTAGATCAAATGCTGATTTTTGGATACTTGATTCTGGGGCATCAAACTATATGACCTATAACAAATCCATGTTGACCAATGTGAATACCCTAGTGTACCCTTTCTTGGTTACATTGCATAATAGTTATGAGGTGAAGGTGACATTGATGGGAGATGTGATTATGAGTCCTAAGTTTACCCTCAAAAGAGTTCCTTTTGTTCCTAGTTTCAAATTCAACCTAATCTCTGTACATTGTTTAACAGTACAACTTGATTGTTTTGTCATCTTTACCAAATTTGTTTGTATTCTTCTGCAGGTCCCTTCACTGAAGAGGCCTCTGGCAATTGGTAAAAGCAAAGATGGTATGTACCTTTACTCTTCAAACTCTTGGAAGTCTAATTCCTTGATTCATGCCACTTCATCTAGCTCACCTAATACGAATAATATTATCCCACACTCTGTTTCATATGTTTCATCTAGCTCACCTAATAAGAATAATATTGTCCCACGCTTTGTTTTACATGTTATATCTAGTTTACCCACTATATCTCGTATGCAATGTAATGAAAATCCCAATTCTGTATGCAATGCATCTATGTCTGATAAAGATATGATTAATATCTTGTGGCACAATAGATTGGGACATGTACCCTTTGTCAAAATAAGGGGAATTAAGTCAATACATGTTCACTTTTCACCCAAACAATCTTTTGTTTGTCCTATATATCCAATGGCTAGACAAAAACAGATTGTCTTTTCTAGAAAGAACTATAGTCACAACCAAAGTCTTTGAAATCCTACATGTTGATCTATGGGGGCCCTATCATATCACAACACATGATAGGTATAAGTACTTCATCACCCTAGTGGATGATTATAGTAGGTGTACTTGGACACACCTACTCAGCCGCAAAAGCAATGCTCTGCAGGTAATCAAAGCCTTCACTGCCATAGTAAAGAACCAAGTCAGTTGCTCCATTAAAATAATTAGAACTGATAATGGACTTGAGTTCATAAACTCCGAAACTACTTCTTTCTTGCAATCTGAAGGCATTATACACCAAAAAATATGTCCCTACACACCCCAATAGAATGTCATAGTAGAAAGAAAATAAAGTACCTTTTAGAGACAGTCAGGGCACTGTTGTATCAATCTAAGTTGCATGTGCAATACTGAGGAGAATGCATTCTGAACTCAACCTATCTGATTAATAGACTTCCTTCTACTACCCTTAAAAATAAATGCCCATTGAAGTTGCTTTAGAAAAAGAGACCTAACTATTCCCATCTTAAAAGCTTTGGATGCCTTTGTTTTCCTACGACCCACAAAACTCACAAAGACAAGTTTGAAGCAAGATCCTTACCTCATATTTTTGTGGGGTACCCCTTTGGGACAAAGGGATACAAAGTACTCAATCTAGTCACAAAGAGAGTTCATATTTCAAGAGATGTTGTATTCCATGAAAATGTATTTCCTTTTGCTTTGTCTTCTAATTCAAATAGTCTTTCCCTCATTTCTACAAGTAAATTCAGAATTAGCACATGATCTATTTCCTTCTCATGAGTCTGTCTCTCCTCCTAGTCCACTGGCCAAAATCTCACAACTATGTCACCTGACTTCTCATCACCAGGGCCAAGTGAACCCAATTCTAATACAATTCCAGCTTTTAAAGGCAGAACAGCCTAGTAGACTCATGTACTTATTTCTGTTTGTCATCCCGATCTCTATACTCCATAGAGTTTTATCTAGACATTTATAGTTGATCGAAATCTATTTTTTAAACACCTATGACCGTTGACCGAGTATGTGTGTCAACTTGAGTGTCGGGTTGGACAAATGTGTGTAATTCACGCGTAAAAATGAGCGTATAATGAGCTTGAATTCATATATTTAGATTAAAAGAGAAACCAAAATAAAAAGGGGAAAAAACAAAAACATTTGCACCTCGTTTCTCCTCCTTCCCTAGTTGATCTTCACCCAAAATCCCGCATCGAAAATTTCATCGAAATAATTTCACCTCGCCAGATCTAACACCACCTTCGCACCACGAGTAACTTTTTGTTTACTCTTCTCCATCCATTGACTAGCGATCTTGCATCATCGAGGCAGCCATTATAACACCGATGGCGTAGTTCGGAAAGGTCACTGATAACACATTCCTTCCAACTCTTCTTGTTGGGAATCACCACTGGCACCGACAACCTTCACCACTCGTCCCTCAGATTTTCTTCTTATCATCCACCAAAGAAAAATTAACGGGACAGAGCAAAAAAACTTAAAGATTGCCTGTTTTTGATCTATTGGTTGCAGAGAAAATGAGAAAAGTATTAGGATTTTGATTGCTAAAAAAGGGTTGAAGATGCAATAAATTCAGATTTTTATTCTTCTTAACTATTTAACAATACTCCAAAATTTTATTGAATATGAATAAATGAAGTGTGACTTAAAAGGCAATTGTTGAGTAGCAGAATAAGGTGGAAAAGGGAATTAGTCTTAGGGTAGGTGAGGTAAGGAGGACAACGGAGAGTATTTGTTACGCCCCATGTTTTCGTACGTGAAAGTATGCTATAAGTAAATTGATATAAGCTCGTAAATGAGATGTTACATCCCGCATTTTCGTACGTTAAAGTTTCGTCGTAAGTTAATCGACGTAAGCTCGGGAATGAGATTATTTGGAGATTATAAGTATTTTACTATTTCAAATAAGTGATAAGTAAATTCGTGAAGCTGAGAGGGTAAGCGAATCGAAGAAAGTGAGTTTCGTCGAAGTTTGTCAATTTGGGATAAAATACGGTCCGAGCTATGATACCCGACATTTATGAACTAGTGTCATACAAGGTACCACATGACCATGATAGTAAGGTGTATAAGGTGTGTTAAAAGTAAGTAGTATTTTAAGTAATTTGAGATAATTTTTAATTATGTGGGTAATTGGTTAATTATTGATTAGTGGAGAATTACCAAGTTAATAAAAAAATTGGTAATTATCTTAAATATTTTGGATAAATCTTGAACTTTAACGTGGCAGCGATATATGTTCTATTTGATGACTCTTAAGTCACTTTGAAAAGGTGGCAACATTTGAAGTAATACCTACTTTATCTCATTTGGCTAAAGATTGTTATCAAGAAAGCCAAATGTTACGGCCATAGATATTTCCCTTGCTTGTAGTAAACAAAAATTCCTTTCCTAAGTAATAATCTTATTCATAAGCTTTAAAGAGGAATGCTTATATTTGCTAAGTTATGGATGAAGCTACGACAAATTCATACGAGAATTCATAAGGTAATAACAACGGGATTTTGCGATTCTAAGAGAGTACGGTGCAATCTTTCTCAAGAATATCATACGGATTTTTCCTACTTCGATTCGCCGTTACGCGTTGTTGAAATCAACGATGTTAAAAGGATTGTCAAGAAAATCGATTCAGGTATGTTATGACTAAGCCTTTCTTCATTTTGGCATGATCCAATAACTACATGTGATTGATAACGAGACATAAAGAGAAATTCATATTCCATAATTTATGCATATTTTCCTAGTCTCATAAGTTATAGTATTCTCCCTTGTCGGGACTTCATATTCAATTGAGTATTATCTTCTTCCAGTCAAGAGAGCAGAGAGCCTATATATACAGTATTACAGTATTTTCATTACCATCGAGCTATAATCGATGGCCAGGCCCCTTTTGGGCAACCTCTGATCAGATGGTAAGTTATATACCAAGCCTACTGTGATCGAGCGCCTATGAGCGAGCCCATTTGGCCGAGATACAGAGCCTAGTATGGCCGAGCGCCTATGAGAGAGCCTACTACTGCAGAGAAGTTATATAT